>PVIJ01013885.1:0-43233 GCA_004024925.1 Scalopus aquaticus
ATAACAAAAATTTACAAGGAACTCACACAACTCAACAAAAACAAAGCCAATAACCCAATCAAAAAATGGGCAGAAGAGCTCAAAAGGCACTTCTCCAAAGAAGAAAAGCAAATGGCCAACAGATACATGAAAAAATGCTCAACATCACTTAAAATCAAGGAAATGCAAATCAAAACCACTATGAGATACCACCTCACACCTGTGAGGATGGTACACATTAAAAACATAGGCAACAACAAATGCTGGAAAGGATGTAGAGAAAAAGGAACTCTTCTACACTGCTGGTGGGAATGTGAACTGGTCCAACCATTATGGAAAGCTGTATGGCGATTCCACAAACTCCTCTTGTTTATTTCAGAACTAGATTTCAAATAAAAATTATTCCCAGGTGCGAAAATATTCTGTGTCATTTTGGCTTTGGAAAAAGCAATAATGACAGCGGGCTAACAGAGTCCAGTCCTTCCCTTACCTCTCCATTCTTATATATTAAAAAAGTAAAAGTGATCCCCTGATATGTGAAAGTAGTTAAAATCCACTGACATAGTAAATCCACCTTCAATTAAAGATGAAATTCAAAAGTCATTGAAAATGTATTTTATATATTCCAAAATAGCTTAATCAGTAACACTTCCCATTTCTTATCACAGAGAAGTGAATTAAAATTTGTTCTGGTTTAAATAAAGGAGACTTTGGTTTTATGTCAGATCTTGTTAAACCTTGCTTCAGGGACATTCGGAGCAGGGAGAAAATTGTCCGAGAGGAGGGGACCCTGTCATTCAACCCTGCCACCAAGTCTCAGGGCTCAGCGCCACCAGCTTCCCGAGTAGAGAAGTCAAGCTTTCTCCCTCATCTTTGCCCCTTGGATCTTCAGACGGAGGCCCCACTACCAGCAAGGCTTCCCTCACACTGTATCTAAAACTACAAAAGCTGCCCTCCTCTCCTAATTTTTCTGGAATCCTCTGTCACTCGATAACTACATCGCTCCATGTTTCAACTCAAGAGCAATGTCACAGGGCAGGTGGCACCAGCCTGTGCCCTGTTTTCCTCATGATGCCCATCACCACCCAAGGTGAGCTGTGCCTGCTCCTTTATGCACTCTTAGCCCGCTAGTAGGAAAGCTCCATGAATGGAGAGACTTGGTGTTTCTTCCCCGTACTACCCTAGTACCTAAAAACCAGTCTACCATGGAGGTGTTCAGTAAATACTTGTTAAAAGAAAAATGTGGTTGCACTTATTTTAATTAGTTGCAGAGGATGTGTCCTGAGGAAATATCCAGAACACTGGCCTTGGGCTAATTTTTTAACTCCTAGTTTTGAATAAATCACAACCAGATTTTTCTGTTAATGCATAACACCTCTTCTGCCCGGGATGATTTTAACAAAGTGATAGCTAACTCTTTATTCAAATTCTCCATCCAGACACTAGAGTGGTACTTCTCACAGTAACTAGTAGTTCTCCTGTGAGCTCATGTTGTATCAATGCATTTCTGTCATAATAAATTCTTAGAGGAAAAATTATTTTTTACTCAAAGTAGTTTCCAACTGATATTTGTTCTAAGAATTTTTATGTCTTGGGGGGGAGGGGCAGTGAGGATCTATGATCTATGTGTGGGAAATGTTAGAACAAAATAAATAATTTTTATTGTAAAATTCTCTTAACTTGGCAATACGTGAAAATGTAGACTTCGGGAACTTATCCAGTGACTTTTGTTCCTGAGAACATACTTACAAATGTTAAATTGAAGCAAATGATCAGAAAAGTAGCATGTTTAATAGGTCCTGAGATTTTTAACCCTCTTGACCAGTCTATTTTCTTATGTGACCCTGTGACTTCAAACAAATATTTTGGGACATCCCTGGTGACCTACAGGTTAAGTCTCAGTGCTACCACTGCTATGGCCTGAGTTCAATCACAGCCAGGGAGCTAACCCACATGGCACGGCAGACCTCTCCTGTCTCATACACTGCTCCCCTTCGCAGTGTATTTTAGTCAGTCTGCCTGTTCTGCTCCCCACTCTCTCTGGTAAATCTTCTCACACCCCACACCTCTGGCCTGCATGCCAGTTCTCCTATGCAAGAAAAAATAAAAACAGAAATACTCTGAGAAACTTAGAGAATAAGGCCTTTGTTCAGTGACATATCTAGTAGCGACCAAATGCTGCTATTTCTTTAATTTATTCCATAAATATGTATTGGGCCGGGCACTGTCCTAGGAACTGAAGAGGTTACAGTGAACAAAACAGATAAAAATCCCTGTTTTCACAGTGCTTCATTCAAGAGGGTTAGATATCTTTCAGCAAGGCAAATTAAATAAAATATTAGTGTGAGAGGTATATATCTAAGAAGGGGAATAGAGCATATATGGGGGTGTGTAGGAAGGGGCAGGAAGCTGAAGTGTAGATACAATTGCAGAGATGACCTCAGGAGGTTGTGACATGAATAAAGATCTGAAGGAAAGGAGGGAGTAAGCTGTGACTGAGGTAAAGTACAATGGGCAGAGGGACCGCTGATAGAAAGATGAAGGCCTGAGAATTGACCATTGCAATTGTTCAGTGGAGGCCTGTCAAAGTCTGTGTAGCCATTAGGAAGCTGAGAACTGCTGCTAGTGTCTGAACAAGTTCAGCCTACCCTCCCCACCACAGGACTGGAGGGTTAAAGCTAAAGATGGGCAGGGTCTGTTTTCAGAATCTCCTGTTCCCTTACAGAGGATGTGTTGTACATGGAGAGAGTGTGAGCAGTGGAATGACACACCAGGATTTGTTTTAAAACAATGTCCTGGTTACATTATGGAAGAAGAGTTGGGAAGTTGATCTATGGTTGGTAAATATATGATAATAGCAGGAAGTTCTTAACATACATAACTACGTTCAGATAAACTGGAGAAAGTTAACTTTAAGAATCCTGCTATTATTTTACTTTCTTCACCACACAAATTCTTTCCTATTTAGCCTACCCTCAATGATATCTTGGTCCAGAATCAACAAAAGTTCTAATACACCAATGCTTTCAGTGGTGTTTTACTTTTTCCATCTCTTACAGGAACCTAAGTCCTTTCTAAAGTTCCTGCTGCACCTACAAGTCAACTAGCCTCCTGATAATTAGCATCAGTCACAATCAAGATAGAGACCTTTTAAATTAATAGCATTTTACTTACCAAATTTAATTTACATATAACTATTCAGGGGCACATGTTTATATGCAGTAGAATCTACCTATATAAAATTATCTTCTTTTCACTCCCTTTAGAGAGACAACAGCATACTTTGCTAAGCAAAGGATAAATTTTGTCCTTAAAATAAAAAAAATAAAAATAAAAACCTGAATTTTAAATTGCAGACTAGCTTGTCCTGGACATACAAGAAACCTTTCTTTCAATCCTAAGAAATATAATAAGTACTGTTTTATGGTAATTCGCATTGATCATTAGAAATGCTGATCATGAAAATGGCTAAACCAGTTCATAATTATTTATTTTAGGGTTACAAAAATGTGACAAAACTCTGCCTATTAGAATTATTATTCATGATTGAAATAATTTGTCTTCAGTAGAATTTGAACAAAATCTTACAAGGTTTTTATTCAACTAACAGAAACAGTCTTCAACTCACATTCACAAAGCAATTCAATAACTATTACATAACTTCATCCTTAAAATATCTTTGTGGGGCCTCCCTGGTGGTGCAAGGGGTTAAGTCTCAGCACTATGAAACTATCCTCAGCCACAGCAGCACAAGTTCAATCCCTGGCCAGTGAGCTTCCCACATGGCGCAGCAGACCTCTCCTGTCTCACCCACTGCTCCCCTCAACAGTGTACTTCAGTCAGTCTGCCTGTTCTGGTCCTCACTCAGTCTCTGGTGAATCCTTTCACCACCCCCACCCCTCAGCTACACCCCATCTCTTGTATGCATAAATAAAAATAATAAATCTTAAAAAAAATCTTGTGACAATATTAGTATTTTTATTTTTATTTTTTTCAGTGACTACAGGAGAAAAAGAAAGCAATTGCACTTAACTGATTCCCCAAAGATTTAATTACCTGAAAAAACTCCAAATTATACTTCATGAATCTTAAAATATAAAACATTAAGAATCACAACTAATCAGATGCCAAAGAAAAGTCACAGGGAAAAGACAGTTGTTGAAATATGTCAGGATCACTTCAAAACTAGCAACTTCCCCCTTCCAACCAGGACAACAACAACAAAACTAATTTATTCTCAAAGAGGGATTTTAGTCAAGTATTTTTATCATTGTCTCTATTATTGACTCAACTTTGCTCCTTCCCTTGTAATCACATGCCCACTTGACAAAAGAAAAAAAATGGAAATTGTACTTCCTTAAAGAGAAGAGAGAATTTGGGTTGATTCATTTGTTCCACTGATTACAATAGACAGTCAGTAGGCCTTAGAGCAGAAACTTGAAGTCATAATTGTATTAATTTTGCAGCAGAAAAAGTCAATTTGTAAAATTGTGAAAAAAGACCCATTCTATCACAATATGTGTGGCTTTATCCAACTGAGAGGTGCCCAAGATCAAACAGAACAACTTCATATCTATGAAGTACAAATTTCATTCATTAACAAGCAGATATATTTCCAAAGCAGTTGAATATTTTGACCAGTCTCAGAAAATATTTCCTATGGTTCCAAGAGAGGATTCTCTTCTTTTTTGTCTCCTCTGGCAGCATTACCATAGTTAGCAAATGACAATTCAGGACATTCAATCAATTTTGAATTCAGATAATCAGGATTTTTTTAGTACAAGTATATTCCAAATATCTCATGGAACATACTTAAACTAAAAAAGTTATTTTTGTCAGGGATTCATATTTAACTGGCCATTCTATATTTGAAGTGAAAACTTTAATCCCAAAGTAACTAAAAATAATCCTCTCAAAACAATTTTAATTCACAGGCACAATGAATGCCATTAAAAACTCACAGGTCTCTCCAGGCCTCCCTGGTGGCTCAATGGGTTAAGCGCAGTGCTGTGGAGCTGTGGGAGCTGCATAGTGAGTTCAATGCCCTGCCTGGGAGGTTCCCACATGGAGCAGCAGACCTCTCCTGTCTCATCTGCTGCTCCCCTCAACAGTGTATTTCGGAGATCTGCCTCTTCTGCTCCACACTCTGTCTCTGGTGAACCCTCTCACCAGCCTGCACCCCAGCTTGTATGCAAAAATAAATCTTAAAAAAAAAAAAACTCACAGGTCTGGTATTCTAGTCATCTGAAGAGTTGATCTGAGCAATACTTCAATGAATTAGAATGTGTATCCCAATCCATAAGCATCAGAGGAACTTTATTTACTCATCTTGACTTTTCATTTTATCTCATCCCATTGTTCCCAAAGAAAACACCATTACTCTTCAAATACCTGTCTTAAAATTGTATTGCTTCACTGCTTAGGAAGCACTAAAAGCTCAGTGACTGGAAGCTGTTCTCTGTTACTAAGAAGCCTGTAGGGTAGGTGGAAGAGTTATCAGGGTTTTCCGCCTACCCTCTCGGTGATGGGCCTCTGCAGGCCTTTGCCGTGCCTGATGGCGGGCGCCTGAAGAAGGGTGTGGCATCTCGTGGCATGGTGTGGCCTGCACATGCGAGAGGCAAAGACACAAAGAGCATGAGGAAAAGCGCGTGGCAGTAACAGCGGTGAGAAAGCAGCGTGACAGAAGCGGCAGTAAGCTAAGCAGCAATAGCAGAGAGCCCCTTGAAAGTGAAGGCTAGCAGGCCTCCGGGCCCCCAGCCACCCTACCTGCCTTGCACATGGGTGCCTTGCTATAAAAGATGATTAAAAGCCTGCCAAAGCCACCAGGAGCTCCAGGACTCCTTTCCTTCTGACCTGTCTGTGCAGCTCCATAGACAACCTGTGCTCCTGGTGTTTTCCTGCCTCCTCTACAAAACCCCGTTGTTAAAGAGGATCTTACTGTTTACAAGTAGACTCAGAAGCACTCAGCTTAAGAAATAATCACTATTTCTTCATAGACTCTGAGAAGGTTAAATTTCCTATTATCCCCATTATAGAGGGCAGAAAAGTAGACATCTCTGAAATCACTATTTTTGAAATTCTGCTGTCTAACCACATGCTTTTCTTCCACATGCTTGTTCACTGAGTCTGACTTTAGTTCTTCTCGTGGTCACTGCTTTAACTTTCAAAAAAATATTTAAGCTCCTTTCTTGATTTCCCAGTGTTAGATTATTTCTCTTGCCTCCTGGCAATGAAAGATCAAGGAATTTGCATATTACAATTCCTTATATGAACCCTTCCTTCTGATTAAATAAACCGTTATTTTATGTTATTGTTTTTATTTTTAAGAGAAAAAGTTAATAATGACATGTATACCTCATGTAGACATAGAAAAGACCATCATACTGAGTAACTCCTTTTATTGCTGCCAAATAGTTGTATACTTAACTATGTAATTAGATTAATGAGCTTAAAGTATTATTTTTTGTCTCCTGGTTACACAGTATAAGGACTTTGTCTCCTATTCCAAGTCCTTCCTGTTCACAGCCAGCTCTTCTTGGGTTTATTACTGCTTCTGCAGTGTGGAGGTGTATGATGTTTATATTCAATATTGTTTCTAGAGTTCCTGTCAATATTTAGTCTTAATTCTAATTTAAATGTTTCTCTTTTTAGCTCTTGTTTGGCTGGACATCTTGTCTTCATCTAACAGTTTCTTTACATGAGCTGATAGTAATTTCCCGAAGTTTTGAATAACTTAAACATCAGTCTTTCTCTTGTCTTTATATGTGAATTATATTCAAACTAAGCTCTGTATAAAATTCTTTCCAAAATTATGCTTTCACATTTCTTCACTATATTCTCAAATTAAAAGTGTTGCAAGGAAACAAAGAGATTTTCCCCTCTGTTTCTTTCTTTCCTTTATTATTACTTTTTTTTTTTTTTTTTTTTTTTTTTTTTTTTTTTTTTTTTTTTTTTTTTTTTTTTTTTTTTTTTTGATCCTCAGGATTCTGCCTATTACCTCTATAGTGTAAGAGAGGATTTTGTCCTTTTTCTTCTGGGACTCGGGGTGCTATTCTAACCTGCAGACTCAGCATTCCCTAAGAAAATTTTATTATTAAAAAGGGGCAAAATATGATAAAGAGATTAAAAATAATGGAACAGATATTTCAGAAATGCAGAGGCTCATAAGCAAGCATTAACAACATCTATATGCCAGAAAATTGAATAACCTTTATGAAATGGAGGAATTCTTAGATACCTAGAACCTTCTAAGACTGAACCAGTAAGGAGACAAAAATCTGAAAGACCAATCACAAGCAAGAAAATTGAAATCAAGTCTCCCAAAAAAAAAAGCCCAGACCCAGATGGTAGTAAGTTCTACTAAATCTTCAAAGAAAGGCAAATTAATACCTATCCTTCTCAAACTCTTCCAAAAAATAAAGACAGAAGATTTCCAAACACATTTTATGCGGTCAGTAGCACTCTGATACCAAAACATACCAAAGACATCACACCAAAAAAAGAAAATTACAGATCTACTTTCCTGATGAACATAGATGTAACAAAATTTTAGCAACTGAATTCAATAGTACATCAAAAGGGTCATACATCATGATTAAGTGGGATTTATTCCAGAGACACAGGGATGGTTCAACTCCTGAAAATCAATGTAATTCACCACATCAACAAAAGGAAAGATAAAAATCATATGATTTTATCAATAGATGCAGAGAAAGCATTTGATAAGATTGAGCATTTTGTTATGATAAAAACTTTCAAATACCTGTGGACACATGGAATATACTCATTGTAATAAAGGTCATGTATAACAAAATCATAGCCAACATCATACTATAGTGAGAGACTGAAAGCTTTTTCTCTAATATTTGGTATAACACAAGTATGTTTTTTTTCACCACGGCTATTCAAAATTGTATTGAAAGTTCCATTTACAGCAATATTGTATATTTGTATACAATATATGTATACAATATTTGTATATTGTCATATTATACAAAGAAAACCCTAACAACTCCATTAAAAAACTAATTGAAATAAATCAATTTAGTAAAGCAGTAGGATATAAAATCAACTTGCAAAAATCAGTTGTATCTCTATGTGCAAACAATGAACCAGAAAAGAAAAAATATCAAGCAATCACATTTATAAATGCATTAAAAAGAATTGAATACCTAGGATTAAATATAACAAAGGAGGTGAAGGACCTATATAATGAAAACTATAAGACAGTGTCAAAAGAAATAAAAGATAGAACAAAATGGAAAGATATTCCCTGCTCATGGATTGGAAGAATTAACATTGTTAAAATGACCATTCTACCCAAATCAATACAAATATTAAATCCACTCCCTACCAAAGTTCCATGGCATTCTTCAAAAAAAAAAAAAAAAATAGAATAAACATTACTGAAATTCATATGGAACTACATGAGACCCTGAGTACCCAAAACAATCTTGACAAAAAAGAAGAGTGCTGATATCATATTCCCAGACTTCAAACTATATGACAAAGCTATAGTAATCAAAATAATATGGTACTAGTACAAAACAGTTACACCAACCAATGGAATAGAATTGAGAGGCCAGAAATAACCTACAGATCTATAGAGAGTTAATCTATAGCAAAGGAGCTAAAAGTTTATACTGCAAAAAGGAGAGTATCTTCAACAAAATGGTGTTGGGAAAACTGGATAGCCACATGCAAGAGAATAAAACTAGATCACCATCTCATAAATTAAGCAAATAATAACTCAAAATGTATTAAAGACATAGATATAATATGTAAGATATAAAATATATTGCAGGAATTAAAAATAAGATATCCCATGACATTGACTTTAGAGATGTTCTCCAAAGGCAATAAAAACAAAATACAATATAAACAAATGGAAATAAATCAAACTAAAAAGCTTCTTTATAATGAAAGAGACTGTCAGTTAAACAAAAAGACACCCTACTGAATAGGAGAAAATATTTGCATAACATACATTTGACGAGGAGCTGAAATACAAGACCTACAAAGAACTCAGAAAGTCAATAAAACTAATAAGCCAAACAAAATAATGGACAGAAAAGCTAAATAAGTAGTTCTCCAAAGAAGACATACAGATAGCAATGAGAACCTGAAAAAATGCTTATCATTTTTGCAAATCAAAACCACAGTGAGATACCATCTCACACCTGTGAGAAATGCCCTTATCAAAAAAGTCCAGAAGTAAGAAATGTCAGTGAAGGTATGAACAAAAAGGAATCCTTGTAAGCTATTAACTGGGAATTCTAGCCCTATGAAACAGTGTGGACATTTCTCAAAATATTAAAAATAGATCTACCATGTGACCCAGCAATTCCCTCATATGTATCTACACAAGAATGCCAAAATACTAATTTGAAAGTATATATACACTCATATTTTCATTGCACCCCTATTTACAATAACCAAGTTTGGAAACAACCTAAGTGCCCAAGGACAAAGGACTCAGTTGTTAAAAAGATGAAATTTTGCCATTTGCAACAACATGGATGGAAACAGGTTAACATTAAGCAAAACAGTCAGGAGAAAGACAAATAAATACTAATGGTTTCATTAACATATGGAATACAGAAAAAGAAACAAAGGGTCAGACAAAACCAAATGAATAACAAACCCTTGGCATCTGAGTGCAAAACAGATGCAACCAGAATATGCGTGGGATGGGGTGGGGGTTTGGGAGGAAGGGAGCCAAAGAGAGCATGGTGGAAGTTTACACTGGTCAACAAATTTTTACGAAAGTAATATCACTGAGATAAAATTAGTCATTTCCTATCAATTTGTATGTGCTCAACACGAATATGACAGTCAAATTCTAATTTTGCTCTAGTTTTTTTGTAATCTGCAATAAATGGATGTTTACATTACGAAATGCATGCCAATAGTAATAGGTCTACAGTTAATACCTGTAAAAAATCAAGTCATAGACTACTTCTTAGATTTCTTCACTTGTCTCTTGTACAGATGTTCAGGGGCATCCCTGGGGAGTGTCCAGCAGTAGTCAGCCAGCATTGTAGTGGACCATTTTCCCTGGTATCTTTGTTCCATTGATGCATTCTCTTGATAAAAACTTTTGCCATGTTCATCACTAACCATACCACAGTTTTCAGGGAAGAAATCCAGATGGGAATGAAGGAAGTGGATCTTTAGAGACATATTGCAGCCAATTTTCTGATACTGCATCAGCATGTCTTCTACTAGTTCCTTGTAGTTTTCTGCCCTAACATTCCCAAGAAGTTTATAGACACGAGGCAAGAAGCATTCCATGCTTGTTTCGCATCACCCTGCAGCAAGTTGTTGAACCAGTCATCTCAATGCAGACAGAATATTTGGGTAGACTGTTCTCGACTTCTTTTGTTTCATTATTCCGCCGGAAAGAGGAGGAACCAAGCAGAAGGAACAGTCTTTTATGTGGTTGCTTGGCTCTCTCCACACCATGGGGACTGCAAACAGCATTGATGGTCTTTTGCCATTTAACCACTGTGAAAGCTGTGTTGTACATGGAGCACTGCATATATGCGGGGCCCAAGGCTTGTCTTGGTCACCAACCTTGCATCCAAAGTCAAGATGATAAGCCTTCTTCACTTGAGAAGTGATACTTTTCTTCTGGTTGGCAAATGTCACTTCCCCACAAATAGAGCAGAAATTGTCCACGCTATTAACACACTTTCGAGGCATGACTGCTCTGTATTATGCCTAAATGGATAAAATAATAGCAGTTCTATGGAACAGTAGCTTAAACTGTCTTGCACAAAGTCTGAAATATTTTCAATGCTCAACCTTTCCGACAGGGATTTATAGAGTGCACAGCTGACGTCAGCTTACTTCAGCATCCGCCCGGCAGTAGTATTGCATTGCATCAGAAAATGATGCAATCAACTCTGAATGATGTGTGCATGATGGTATTATGCAATGCAATGCAATATTACATAATTCTAGGCTGATTTAGGATGTTGTTGCAGTCCTACTGGATAAATTTACACGGTGAAACATAAAATGAATTATGTGAAATATCTTCAAAATGAGAGCTAATAAAAAATTTTCAGGGTTATATTCACGTTCAGCACACCAAGATACTACAGATTAGGGCCTTTTTAAGTCATTTATGATCTCACTGTTGACCAGTGTTATTGGGACTTTGCTGGTGGGCATGGTATGATAACATACATTTGTAGAGGACCTATAAGCCCTAAAACAAATACAGTGCTGTAAACCAACAATACCTCAATAAATACAATTAGAAAAAAAGAGAAAGTTTTCTTCTTTGCTGTGCTTTTAGGTTTTCTGTTTTGCTATGCTTTTGTTTCTTTACAGATCTCAGGTACACATACCTGGAAGATAATATTCCCATACTCTTCGATAAATCTTTGTTCACATGAGGTCTCTCTTTTTGTATTTTAGTAGTTTCCACCTTTTTTCCTTTATTATCATAATTATCTCCTAAGATTCCTATTCTCCTATGTTTATTTTATATGTACTCCTAATAATTCTCCATGTGTGTATATGTGTGTAATCATATGTACTGTTTTACTATGTGCTTATTTTGACCTGCATAAGTAACATCATGAAATGCCTCATCATGTTTCTTACTATTTTATGTTCAACAGTGAGTTCTGAGATCTATCCATTGCTGTATTTAAATCAGTTTGTTATCTATGGCTGCAGCACAAAGTCAACACATCTGTCGCAGGTGATATTTCTCTATTCTCTTACTTATAAGAGATACAGGTTGCTTATTAGTAATCCATACCTCTTACAAGTAAGATAAAAGTAACTATAAGTTAATAAATGTTTCTGTATACATCTCTTCATTGATTTATACAAAATTTTCCCTGGATGTAGAAACCAAGAATAGACTTCCTGTTCATTCTTCATGTTATTTAGATGTTGTCAGAATACTGCCCAGAACAGCATGACAATTACTCATATCTTTATCAGCACCTAATATTAGTCAGTTTTCAAAGCTTTGCTATATTGTAGGCTTAAAGGCATAAATCACTGTTGTTTTAGTTTGTCTTTTCATTTACTATAGAGTAAAACATCTTGCCACAGGTTTATTAACCATTCAGCTTTCTCCTTCTGCAAAATGTCTACATATACCCTTTGCCCAATTTCTATGGGTTTATTGTACTTTTCTCTCTAATTTCTAGTATTCTAGATATTGTTTGCTTGCTGACATTGGACACTGCAAATATTTTCGATTACTTAAACATTTATTTTGTCTTTGATATTCTTCGTAGCACAGAAAATCTTTACTTTTGATATAATAAAATCCATGTTTTCCCACTTACAGTTTTTACTATGGGCCCCTTTTAATTATTCCTACTTGAACTTCACAAAGATTTCCCCTTTATTTCCTTTTATTTTTATAATTTTAACTTTTACATTTAGTGTTTTAATTCACCTGTAGTTCACCTTTATACACAAAGTGAAGTGAAATTTAATTTTTTCCCCAATTAGTGTGTCGATTTCCGTGTATCATCAGCAAATACGATACACTTCCTCCAAATTTGTGTTATTTCTGTTACACAAATCAACCTGCAATAACATGGTTTTCTTTTTTTCGCCACAAGATTTTCATTGACTTCCATAGAAAATTGTGCTTTTTGTTGGCATAGCTTTTCAAAGTGGTGCATACTCTGAATACTTGCTCCAAGTTTTCAAAAATCATCTCTACTTTAAGTGTGCTCATTCTTTCATTTAGATTTTGGGTCAGATTTTCTCATTGTCCAAAAATATCTGCTGGAATTTTAATTGATACTGAATTGAATGTATACAACAACTTGGAAAAATTAACATTTTTAGTATTCCTATCTATGAGTATGCTATATATTATTTCAAGCCTTTCTAAAATGTTTTTAAAGGTTTTTAATTTTCTACATATACGATTTATTTTGCTTTGAAATTTTCTAAACTCAATTATTTGTTATTTTAATAACAATTTAATTATTTTTTTAGATGACTTACATATTATCATACTGATTTTTGTTTGTTCACTTATATGTGGAAATCTGGCTGAATTGTCAAGTAAATCAATTTAGAACAAATAATGACAATTTTCTTCCTTCCATTCTTTTTATAGCTTATGTCTTTACTTGGCCCAGACTTTTGGAAGCCTGTTAAATATTAATAGTAATAATTTAAAAATGAGAATAAAAGTAAAACATAGGAAGAGAAAGTGGAGAAGTATTTATGCTTATCAAAGTAGTGCTTTTCTTCAGACACTAAGTATTTTATTTATGTTAACTAATTGGTCTTCTAAACCTTGCAATATAAGTGCTACTATTATTCCCAATTTAAAGAAGGAGGAAATAAGGCACAGACAATTCAGCAACTTGACCAGATCATAGCTAGCTAGTGTCTTTTCTGAGGGTAAAAAGACATTGTCATTTTGCTCTCAATATTCAAGGGAACTTAAAATTTCTTCAGTAAGTGTGGTGTCTTGTACAAATGCCCAATAGGCATCTAAAAAAAAAAGATCATAATAGGTGGCGCAAGGGCTTAAGTATCAGCACTATCAAGCTATCAGCCACTGCAGCACTAGTTCAATCACCGGCCAGGGAGCTTTCCACATGGCGCAGCAGCCCTCTCCTGTCTCGCCTGCTGCTCCCCTCAGCAAGGTGTTTCAGTTAATCTGCCTGTTCTGCTCCCCACTCTGTCTCTGGTGAATCCTCTCACCACCCCCATACCTTTGGCCTACACTCTAGCTCTTGTATGCCTAAATAAATCTTCAAAAAGAAAAAAAAATCATAATAATTTATCATCTGAGAAATGCAAATCAAATCTACAACAAGATACCACTTCACCCTTTGAAAATGGCCCCTGTAAAAAATATCAGAAACAAGTGTTGGTGAGAATGCAGAAAAAAGAAATCCTCTTACACTATTGGTGGGAATGCAGACTGGTCCAACCCTATGGAAAACAGTATGGAGTTTTCTCAATATATTAAAACTAGATCTACCATACAATCCAGTCGTTCCACTCCTTGGTTATCTACCCAAAGAATGCAAAATACTAATTTGAAGGGATATATGCAGTCCCGCATTCATTGCAGCACTATTTACAATAGGCGATTATGGGAACAGCCTAAATGCTCAAGGATTAAGAAGATGTTTATACACACACACACACACACACACACACACACACACACACACACACGCAAATACAGTTGATTCAACCAGCTAAGTTTGTGCCACTGTAAAGCTATAAAAAAAGATGAAATGTTGCCATTTGTAACAACATGGATATAACTGGAGAGGGTTATGCTACATAAAATAAGAAAATAAGTGAGAAGAAGACAAATACTGGATGATTTCACTGGATGTGGAATATAGAGAAGCAAAACAAAGGAGCAGACAAAACTAAACCAGAACAAACCCTTGAAATCTGACTGTAGAATTGAGGAAATCAGAATAGGGGAGAAAATTGAGTTCCCCGTGGTCTACAGTGGAAGACTGTGGTGGTGGGTGTGTTGTGATGACATACATCTGAAGAGGTGTGAACCTATACAGTGTTGTAAATCAAGGTTACTGCAATAAAAAAATAACACAAAACAAAGGGTGGTTTCTTATGTAGTTAAATATCAAACATACATATACTTAAATCTTGTCTTCAGGAATAATAATCACATAGCTACTGCTTTTGTTTTACTTTCCAGAATTCAATTTGTGTCCAACTTTTAAAATTTGTATTATTATTCATGTCATTTTGTTTATCTGTTGCTCAATATCATAATTGCTTGATCAATAGTATCCTAAATTCTACTACTTATAGGTGACTTTCATTCCTGTAATGTTTTCTCTTTTTTTAAATTTCAGTACTTTCCTGTAGTCTGCCAGCTCCTTTAGCATTTCCTTCTATTCTCTTATCTCTTCATGTTGAGGAAGACCACACAATTTATTATTTTATATTATGGAAATATATAGTAGTAGGGGTGCTACATAATCTTACATGATTATAAAATTCCTACATAGATTGCAGAAAGTTAAAATACATCCCTAGAACAACCACTTAGAAGAAACACAAATAAGCAGGTATACAAAAGCCCAATAGAAAAATTAAAATCAGGTCCTGACAATATTCAAAATTCCAAAAGAAAGAAGGAACAAAGGAATAGAAAACATTGCCAAGTATAGTTTCAAAGTGCATTAAGTAAAAAGAAATAGTCAATTCTACAACTCCATGCAAAAATTGTAACAGTCTTGTGCTGCAAATTGATAAAATAATTAGGTAAAATATAAGCATATAGATGATCATTCCCTGGTTGATATTAATAGCACAATTGCAGGTTGTATATCTTTTCAGGTGCACATAGTCCACTAAATGAAATGGACTATATACAGGACAATAAAACAAGTTTAAAAAGATTTAAAAGACTTAAAGTTCCAAAGGAAATGATTTCTGGTACAAAATACAGTTAAAAATCAAAAAGATTACTGGAAAGTCTTTATAAATTTGAAAACTAAATTTCACACTACTAAATGAACAATTGATCAAAGGAAATAAACACAAGGAAAATTATATTCTGAGTCAGAATAAAAATATATAAAATTTTTGAGATGTGGCTAAGAACATGTTTAGAGAGTAATTTGTAAATTTAAATGTTTACATTACAAAGAAGAAAGTTTTAAAATACGTGACTAAGTTTTCACTTTATGAATTAAAAAAGAAAAGTAAGTCTAGTATAAATAGGAAGAAGGAAATAATTAAGAGCAGAATTTAATAGATATTTAAAAGCAATTTAGAAGTAGGGAAAATTAAAGTCAAAGACAGGTTTTTTTTTTTTGAAAGAAAAAGAAAAAACATGAATCAACAACAATGAAAAAGAGGTTGTTGATACAGATCCTATAAAGATAATATAATGTTGCGAACATCTAAATGAAATAGAAAACTTCCTTCAAAAATGCCTGCCACAAAATGAAAGAAAATCTGAATAAACTTATAATTACTTAAGAAAAATGAAAACATCCTTCCTATGAAGAAAACTCCAGGTGAATTTTAAACCCATTTAACCCAAACCCTATTAGAATATATAGAAGACGAAATATTTTGCAGCTCATTCTCTGTAATTAGCATAACCACAATCCTTAAATCTGTCAAGCTATTACAAAAGAAAATTACAGACCACTATCTTTCGTGAAAATAGGTGCAAATATACTTAACAAATTTAGCAAACTAAACCCAGGACAGGAATAATCGCAGTTATTCAAAGTTGATTTAACACTTGAGAATCAATGCAATCCATGATATTAATAAAATTGGAAACTGTATTGTCATTTTAATAGACACAGAAAAATCATTTGACACAAAAACAATCATTTATGATTTTTAAAAACTACCAAGCAAACTAGGATAGAAGGAAATTTTCTAAACTTAATGGAGGACATTTAAAAGGAGTCTACAGCTAATATGCTTAATGATGAAATAGTGAACACTTTCTTCCTAAGATCAGAAACAAAGCAAAAATGTCCATGTTGGGCCTCCCTTGTGGTGCAAGGGGTTAAGTATCAGCACTATGAAGCTATCCAGAGTCACTGCAGCACAAGTTCTATCCTCAGCCAGGGAGATTCCCACAAGGCACAGTAGACCTCTCTGTCTCACCCGCTGCTCTCCTCAGCAGTGTATTTCAGTAGATCTACCTGTTCTGCTCCCCACTCTGTCTCTGGTGAATCTCCTCACTCCCCCACACCTCTGGCCAACACCCAGCTCTTGTATGCATAAATAAAATCTTTAAAAAAATAAAAAAGAATGCCCATACTTTCTACTTCTATTCATCATTTTAGTAGAGGTGCTAGTCATTGCAAAGTCAAGCAAGTTAATTCCTTTTATTAAAGGAATAAAGATCAGAAATAAAGTAGAAATACTTACAAGTAACATGATTGCTTGTACAGAAAGATCAAACAATTGCTGAACTAATAAGTGATCTTAATAAGGTTATAGGATTTAACAGAAAATAGTTAAGACATTTACATTTGAAACTATAGAACATTGTTTTGAAAAGTTAAAGAAATGAAGAGATATGCCATGTTCAAGGATTGGAAAACTCAATATTGTTTTAATATCAATTCTCCTTCAAATTGATCCTGGGATTCTGAAGAATCATAATCACAAGCCTGCTAGGATTTTTGGTAAATTTTGACAAATTAATTATAAATGTCTAAAGCAATCTTGCAAAAGAATACCCACGCTGGAGAACTTAGAGCTATCCAACTCTAAGAATTACTATGAAGTTCCAATAACCAGGAAAGCTTAGTACTTAAATAAGGATCACCAAACAGATCAAAGGGTGAATAGAGAGCCTAGCAATAGAAACACATACACACTTACATGATATCTAATTTTAGAAAAAGTCACCAGAGTAATTCATTGCAGAAAGAATACAGTCTTTTCAATAAGTAGACTGGAATGACTGGGTATCTTTATAAGTAAAAAAATTAAGTTCAAGTCATTGCTCACACCATGCATAAAAATCAGTTCAAGCTGTACTATAGGGTGAAGGACTTTCAGTGCCTCAGTGGGTAGATAGGGTAACATGAACATGAAGGGTGTGATCCTATACCTCTAAATCATCTACAATGTTATAAACCAATGTTACCTCAATTAAAAAAAATTAAAAAATAAATGGTGGACCATAGACATAAATATGGAAGATAAGTGTAAAGGGTCCTAAAAAGCTGTAAGAGATAAACATAGATAGCTTCTATATTTGAAAATAGACAAAAGGTTCTATATTCTGTTATATTTGTTATATTATATAAAGCATAATACTTGTTTATAACAAAAATTATACACAAATCATAAACTTCAATTAACAATAGGACTTTTTAGGGGAAAGTGTACAGATGCCTGCCATTTACTTTGATGAATGAAGGGATAGATGGATGCACATATACTGATAAAACCAATGTAATAAAATATTAATGTAGAATTTTAGTTGTGGGCATGTGGTTTAACTATAACATTCCTTCAACTTTTTTATGTACTTGAAATTTGTCAAAATAAAAATATTGGGTATTTTTATGAAGCACATGTATTTTTCATGGAGATTTGTCCGTGTGTGTTTGTTTGTACACAGGAGCTCAGTGACAAAAGTGAGATAAAATTTTTGTGCCCATATTCTAAGTTATAAAATCCTCAGAGTACTATATGGAACCCAGAATTAGTTTCTAAAGAAATTTTGACCCAGCTCAAATATTTTCTTAAAGTACATGGGAAAACACTGAATCCAATGTAGTAACTCCAGGCACCTTCAAAAGGAAGCTTCACTTCACCATCAGTTGACAGTCAGAAACACAAATATATTACTAAGAGCAAAGTGGGGTTTTGTTCCTGCTGCTAGACAAAAAATAAAATGATTCTTTGAAAGGGTACTTTTATCCTTGGATCAAGTCACACTCTCATAGATATAAATATATTTTAAACAAACTAGTAGACACAATTTTGTTAAGTTTCCTCCTAGAACTGGCATTGGGCTCTAAATATGCACTGAAGGACATTACAAGAAATGTGTGAGACTTTCAATGTTGTAAATATAGAAAGATGTTGCTGCTCCACAATCCTAAAGCATTCTGAAGCCCCATTATGACAATCTGGAATAGGCATTTCACAGTTCTCAGTTTCAGAAAAAGCTTTACCTGCCTTGAGAGCCTGATTTTATTTTGATAAGGATGATGTGAATTTTACCTGTTTGATGTGAGGAAGCTCAGAGCCAAATTTGTAGTGGCCCAGTAATTACTACACCAAGATAAGCACTCTGAAATCATAAAATTTTCTCCCGCATTTTACCTTCCCAAATTTTCTATCTGCAAGTTTTATAATAAATATGTTATGTCTCCCAGTCAAATGAATCATATCTATTTTTAATTGAGATTTTTATTTTTTAACACAAATTAGCTCCTGTAATACTTTTTGTCTTTAATAGTAATCACAACCTGATTTATCAGTGGTATCCCTCTCTTCAATTCTATCTATACATTTTTGTAGAACTTTTATATTATATCTTATGTTTTATAACCATAGAGTTAATTTCATGTACTTTGAGGTAACTACAACTAAACAAATAAAGGCCTTATTTTAAAGAAAGAATGAAATGTTTTAGTAAAGATATTTTAGAGCTCTTTCCCAATCAGGAGACACATAAAATATTAATGAAATGTGACTTTTTGCCAACTCTCCAGAATCTAACCAAATAAATGTTGTTACAAATATGTGCAAACATTCAAAACCCATCCATCTCTATCTCTGTGACAAATGAAAATAGAGTAGAGTTGCTTGGTGGTGGGGGAGGAATTATTAAAGAAGACAATATTTGTCCCATGAGTTTCTTAAATTTAGATACAGCACTGGAATACAAATCCATGAAATATCAAGAACATATGTGAAGAAACATACAACCAGGAAAATCATTTTTGTTTATTTCACGCAAGTATTGAAGGGAAGTGGACCAACTTGAGCCTCCCAAGAGGCTCTCAGGAGGACCGCCGTGGGTGGTTCCTAAAACTCTGGGTTTTAGGAAGCTGTGCCAATGAGTAACCGAGGAGTTCCATGAGAGTGGTATGACTAACTGGGGTTTGGAAAAAATAAACAATGAATAATTTTAAGAGTATCATAATTTTGGGAATACTCTCCCATTCCTTTCTTGGGGTATTTCAGCAGGAATACCTGCTTTCATGGACACATCTAGCAATTTTTATCTAGCTTTAGTTACCCAATGTAAACATTACTGAGGCTTTTGATAGGGCAGTGTCTATTCAGTTCCCTCAAAAAGTCAAAAATAAGGGCGTCCAAAAAAGTCAAAAATAAGGGCAGCCCCAGTGGCGCAGCAGTTAAGCGCTGCGCTATGTAGCTACCAGCAGCAGGTGGCGTGAGTTCAACCCTGGGCCAGGGAGATCCCCATATGGCAAGGCAGACCTCTCCTGCCTTGCCCGCTGCTCCCCTCAGCTGTGTATTTCCGTCAATCTGCCTGTGCTGCTCCCCACTCTGTCTGTGGTGAACCCTCTCACCACCCTACGTCTCTGGCCTATACCCCAGCTTGTATGCATAAATAAATAAATCTTTAAAAAAGAATGTCAAAAATAAAACAGTATCCCCAACCAAACAATAAACCTTACATTAATAGGGAAGATCATTTTTTACACAGTAAAATTTTAACTGTTTCAATTTGTGTAAAAAGAAAGTGAAAGGCAGATAAAAGAGAACTCTTAGCAATGAAACCACAGCAATACATCCATTTGAATTCTGAATAAAAAAGTCAGCATATAATTTCTTTAAAACTGTTTAAAATCTTACTTGTTAAAGAAGGTGGAAAATCAGCTCCAAACCAACAGAAGAGAAATGTAGTCTGACAGCTTTGAAGGACTCACATCTAAAACCTTGACACATACAAAGAACACGCATACAAAAAAAGGGGAAAAAACTTTCCACAAACTTTGAAACCATGTGACTCCAACTTTGGTCCTGCAGCAACTTCTCCTTTTTCCTTGTTTGTTCATATTCAAAACTTTCATGCTAATGTACAGAGATTTATTTATTATAAGCAGGTGGTTTGCATTTAGCTCTCTCTGTGTAAGAGTGAACCAGAAATTAAATAATACCTTTTGGTGAAAAGTTGAATTTCTTTTCTGTGACTATTTCTCTTTATTACTACAAATACTAGAATCAACTATTATAGAAGTGACTGTTTTAATTGTTCTTGGTATCTTTGCCATTAGTTTCACCGAATTCATCAAATTATGATTCAATAATATAAACAACAAAGGAAAATCCAAGAGGTGAAATGTTATTAAGAACTCCTGTACCCACAGGCCTCCAGACTCAGAGTAGAATCTTAGGGCAAAGGGGAAGAGAAGCGGTGAGGAAAGGGGGAAGAGGGAGCTGGTAGATGCCATCAGGAAAACATAGAAAAGGACTCATTCAAAAAGCAGTGCTTGGTGCTGCAAAGTATTTTCATTATCTTTAATTATTTAACTACTATTAAAGAAGCACACTTCACCATATATTATTGCCTTAAAATATCTGGTACCTAAGTGAATTAGGTAAGATAAAACTATTTTTAGAAGTTAATATCCATGGAAAAGTAAAACCAAAAACCCATACCCAATTATTATAAGTGGTCTCTGGGACTGGTATTTCTCAAACTAGTTTGGATCAGTTCTGAATAAAAAGAGAAATCCCTGCTCTTTCATCTTAAAAAAAAAAAAAGGACCAATACTGTTAAATAGTTAATTGAATAATTAATTGAGAATATAAAATCTTAAAAAGTTCCTTTTGTTATATAAAAGCTTCAGGTTTATTCTTGCTCATAAATTAGCTTTTAAAGTAATGATTATTAGCTACAATCCAAGTTTATAAAGATGTGCAAGGGGTTTCTTAGGGGGAAAAAACTAAAAATGAGACTTCTCTTACCTTTTGACTTTTTATGCACTGTATTTTTTTTTTAATCCAGTCCCAACTGTAAGTGTAAATGATGGAGCTAAAAAACAAATATTTATTGGGCCTCCCTGGTGGCACAAGGGGTTAAGTCACAGAACTATGAAGCTAATGGCAGCCACTGCAGCATGAGTTCCATGCCCAGACAGGGAGCTAACCCACACAGTGCAGCAGACCTCCCATGGGTTGCCCATTGCTCCACTCAGCAGCGTATTTCAGTTGATCTGCCTGTTCTGCTCCCCACTCTGTCTCTGGTGCACCCTCTCACCCCTCACACCTCTGGCCTGTACCCCAGCTCTTACATGCATAAATAAATAAATATTAAAAAGAAGCAAATATTTATTGACATTTCTAATGGAATTTACTGATCAGTTTTGTTAAAAAATCTAAGACCTCTTCCAGAAAGATAATGAAAACTATGTTAAATTTATTTTTCAGAAATAGTTCTTGGATAGTCTGATTTGAGTTTAATAATAGCAACCAAATAAATCGGAAGTTCCTTAGAAGCCAAACCAAAGAATTTAGTCTGGTATCTTCTAATTATAGTCTATGGTATTAAAAATAGTTGCCAATGTTGAACAAGCTTTAATATTAAAATATATAATTCTTAGGAAAATGATAATAGAAAAACATTAATCACTGGTTCCAATCAGTAGTCATTCACCTTTCATCCAGAAATAAGATTTATTTACCATTTTTTCCTCTATTCAATTATAATTTCATATTTTCCTATTAATGGAAAGTTACAATAGAAAGTTATAATTAAAGTTGGGAACAGGTGTTCATGGCTAGCTTTAGCTTTCAGCAGTTTGGCACTAGTATTAATACCTGTAAACAAATATATTTGAAAAACAAACTCCAGCATCCTGTTGCTAGAGAAATAAATTGAACAATAATAAAGATAGAGCTCTCTTTCAAAATATCTTGGTTAATCTCTTTCTTAAAAAAAAAAAAAAAGAAAGAAAGTTCCTCCCTGGTGGCGCAGCGGTTTAGCGCTGCGCTGTGGAGCTGTCGGAAGCACGTGATGCGAGTTCGACGCCCATCCGGGGAGATTTCCACATGGTGCAGCAGACCTCTCCTGCCTCACCCGCTGCTCCCTTCAGCAGTGTGTTTCTGATCTGCCTGTTCTGCTCCCCACTCTGTCTCTGTTGAACCCTCTCGCCACCCCACGCCTCTGGCCTGTACCCCAGCTTGTATGCATAAATAAATAAATCTTTAAAAATATATATTTAAAAAAAAAAGCCTTATCTGTTTCCAGCAACAGTAACAAAGTAGAAAAGTAACTGAGCATGAAGATCATCTTTTACAGCACTTCTTGGCAAAGATTCAAATAAGTGCATAGACATTTTATAAATTCAGAAACTTGAATTTTTTCTAAATGCTGCTTGAATAACCTTAGAATTATCTATTAAATTAGAATTTTTTCAGTGAACTTGTTAATTTTGAGTCAAGGAGAAAAAAATCTTTAAATGTACTTGACTGTTGCAAATCTACTTGAAATCCAGTGCATTGATCAAACAGAACAGGAAAAAAATCCAAAATAGCAGTCAAATCAGTCAGAGTAATACACTAGCCATTTCAAAAACATTTGCATGAGCAACTTTGCATTGGTTTACATGCATGAACAAAGTTCTCCTCTCAGCTACAAGGTTAGAAATGAGAATTCAATGACAAGCAAGAAAATTAATATTAAAATCAATAGTCAAAATGAATTTTCATTATTCTTTTACTTAGCTCAGGCGAATTCTAGCTAATGACTACTTTGATAGAGACATTATGAAAGTTTTCAATTTTTTGAAAGTTTTCAATTAAATGTGAAAATTAAAAACACTAAATGTATGGAAGTTAAATATGAAATAATGTATCTGATGTTCTAATATACTGCAGGAGGTTTTTTTGATATGTGATAAGATTATCACTAACTTGCATAGCCAATGAAATAAGATATATTTTATGCTCTCCCTAAACTGATAAAAGGTGACCGAATCTCAATATTGTCCCCTCCCCCTAAGAGAAGGCCTGCAGGAGAAGTTCAAGGTGCCTGTAAAATGAATGATCTCATATGAGTGTTGAGCCTCACTTCATGATTATTTCAGAACACAACACTGACTATTTGGTTTCCTATCTTGAAACCTCCATTTGTTAAACCTAGAGACAACTTTTAGAATGATGCTTTTAATGTGATTTAAAGGGCATAAATACCAAAAGTTGAACAAATTCTATCCAATAATGGACAAGACAGATTACCTGCATTTTGTCAGTAAAAGCTGCTGTTTAGGTTAATTACTCTTGCAGGATCTGACACAAATTTCTATCCATGAGGCAGGCAGAGTTTCAAGAATTTTAAATTGCTCATCTAGATAAAGAAGTGAAATACAATGGAGGAAGTGGTTCAGTGTTTACTGCAATTTGGATAAGGTTGTTAAACCCCATTACTTGTGACTTGTAGCACTTAAAACTCCTATATGAGGTATGATAATAAATGTACTTTCTGATCATTTTCACATGAATATGCCACCCTCATTCCAGTGTTCCCATTTTACCTGTTGTAGTTCAGTACGTCATCATGTATCCAGGAAAAACTCCCAGAGCATCTAAGCCTTCTTTTACTGATGATTAAATCCCACAGATTTCATCCATTAAATAAATTTCTCTCAAATTTGTTTCTTCCTCTCCATTCTCAAGTCCTCATAATCTCTTGGTTAAACTTTTCAAGAATCTGTTCATTAACCTGCTGGCCTGGTCACATTTACCCCTCCTGCTGCTAGCGCTAACAACAATCAAAACAAGTTATTCACCAATACAGTAAGATCGACATTTTTTAAACATATGGTAAATCCATTCCACAATGCAATCTGGTTCACATTCCTAGACTCATCTTTCACTACAATCCAGTTCACATTCCTAGACTCATCTTTCACTACAAGCTACCCCACCCATCCATCTGTACCTCTTTCCAGCTACACCCCACCCTCAGCCGCCAGCTCTGAACACGATGTGCTGGAAGCCACCCTTCCCAACACTTTAAGACATTCTTGTATGTGTGCCTTTGAAGGGAGGAAACACATTATTCATAGCTTGGAACCGCCTTATAAAAGAGATAAATTTGCTTAATACATATGTAGAACATTTGCTTAGGTTTTAAAATAATGAAGTAAATAAAGCAAAGTGACGAAAGCCCTAAGGCTAACAGACTATTTCTGAACAGGTTATAAAATGTAAAACCAGAGAGAGAGGGATATACCAGATGATCTTTAAGAATATTTCTGTTATTTTAGTCTATAAGTACATTCTTTATCTCTCCTACATGAGTATTACCAGAGGAGAGAAAAAACAGAAAAAATTGCAGCTGAAAATTCAGATGGCAAAAGGAAGAATGTTCAATAATCAACATTCAATAGTGAGCCCCTCCATGTTCAGTAGTGAAATCTACTGCTTCACACACTGGGAGGAAAAAAAGATCCAAAGATCCTTAGACAGACTCACTATACAGAGAGGAAAACAGGCAAATAAAGAATAAACGACTTGTCTAAATTAATGGTCCTTAACCATTAATTCCAGATATGTTAGTATATTGCAATCCATTTTAACATACAAATCCAAGTCACATCAAATAATTTGTTAATATTAGAGTGTCAAAATTTGTGAATGGTTTACTTTAAAACTGATAAGGAATGGATTCGAGATGATCCTTCTAATGTTTCATTTTTCTTTAGTTGTATCTATTGTGTCACTTCTGAATAATACTCAAAGCTATGATACTAAATATCTCTTGCAAGTATTCTTATCTTTCAATGATTATACTCAGTAAGGTGATATCGATTTCCTAAGGCAAGAAACCATTTTATCTCAGTGTGATATTTCTTTCAATTTCCCCACTTCTCTACAAAGCATTGCAATGAAGGGACATGCCCCCAAAACATGGCAGCGAACAGATGCTAGGATAAGGCTTTCCCACAAAATAAAGATTTATGGACAGAAAAATCCCTAATTTTGAGAGCCGATCTGAGGAGAACTGGATGCCCTACACAATACAATCATCCACGTGGGTGCTTTAGACTTAAATATAAACCGAAAAGTTGGAGTAAAAAGAAGAGAAAAGACACTGGACCCCACACGGAGGAACAAAAGCAAGGAGGGGTGGGCAAACCAGCTTTACAGAGCACCACTGAATACAAGGTTAGAAACTGCGGTAGGGTCAGAGGGCTCTGGCCAACCAACAGGGAGTGAGAGGGCAGCTCTGAAGTGCAGGAAAGCTCAAGGGTCATTGCATTCCATCCCCCACCTGGGGCTAGGTAACATCTTAGCAGGGAAGACAAACTGCCAGCACCCTATGGGGTCCTAATCTCCCACCAGTTGCTAGGTGATATATTGGCCTGAGAAACCAGTGAGGCAGGAAAAACTACTGAGACCACCTCAAACAATCTCCTCCCTAGTCTGTAACCTGACACCAAGAGCTGATGTTAGAGAACTCTACTCTTCTCTAACCTGACTGGAGGTAACCTGACCTGGGACACAGGCTCCTGCTGGAACTGTCTCCAACCACACCCTCCTCCACAAAGTGTCTGCATCTTGGCACCCAGGAGGGTGGCAGAAAGGAAAATCCAGCTTGTGGAGACCATGGCCCAGCACCCCCCAGTGGCCCCACACCCAACTTCTAGGAGGTTGCACAGTGCCCCCCCCCAGAATCTAGGGGAGGTGAAATGCTAACCAACAGCTGCCCACAACCTCCACCCCTGCACCTCCTCGCGGAGTAGTGGGGCCCAAGCAGCAGAAAAGAAACTTAAGATCAGAAACTCTCGACCCCTCCCCACCAGACATAACCACAGGGGCAGGGATAACCCCCATGCAAACATTGAGGGGAAGGAGAAAAATCAAAAGGGGGGTGGGGAGAGAGAAAGAACAGAAAGACTCCTAGCAACTATAAAACGACAGCAGCGACAGTAGGACAACAGCAACATCTGACACTGGAAAGGGGGGGTTGAACCCTAGCAGGGGGCCTACCCGGAAACTCCAAAACCTAAAAGCAAAAGAACTATAAACCCCTCCCCAAGTTTACATTTACCCAATACTTTTTTATTTTTTTTTCTCTCTAATTTTTTTTTAATTTTTTTTTACTACAAACCACCACCCCTTTTTCTACCCTAATTCCACCTGGAACTAGAAACACATTGGAGACATGCCATGAGACACAGAAATTCAACAGAGAAAAAAGAAAATCCGGAAAATACCCAGCCACAGCCAAGGGAACTCAGATGCTAGGAAACAACAAACACTCCTCAGTAAGTAGAACCAAGAACCATGCCCGCCGGCACCAACAGCTCAGGAATGCTACGATCAGAGCAAAGCAGAAGGCCAACAACAGGAAGGAAAAAAGTTACAAATGACCCTCAAAACAATACACCACAGAAAGAAAATCCCTCTTCAGAACTCAATAATATGGACATAGAAGATTAAATCTGCCTAGGAAATAAAGAATTCAGAATAGCCATAATAAAAAAAATAGAATTAAATGTAAAGAACAAAGAACTGAGGAATATAAATGAAGAACTGAAAAACTAGAATGAATCCATAAAGAAGAAAATGAAGGAAATGGAGGATTTACAAATATTAGTAGAGAGCCATGAAAGTAGATTAAAATACATGGAGGGGAGAATAAGCACTCTGGAAGATAAAGATAACTGAAAGAACCAAGACAGAAAAGGAAAAAGAAAAACAAAGGAAAAAGGATGAGGAAAAGCTTCGAGAGCTATCTGATACCACGAAAAAAGGAAACATCAGAATCATAGGAATTCCAGAAGGAGAGGAGAGAGACAAAGGAAAAGAGAAACTTCTCAAGGAGATAATTGAAGAGTACTTTCCAAACATGAAAAAGGAAACAAAAATCAACATATAGGAAGCCAGAAGATTTCCAAATTATTACAACAAAAGCAAAAAAACAGCAAGACATATGATAGTAAAACTATCGAGAATTCAAAACAAGGAAAATATATTGAAAATGATGAGGACAAAGAAACAAATAACCTACAAAGGAAAGCCAATCAGGCTGATAACAGATTTCTCCGAAGAAACACTACAAGCAAGAAGAGAATAGAGAGACATATGTAATATACTACATGACAACAAATGTCAACCAAGAATACTCTACCCTGCAAAGCTCTCCTTCCTCTATGAAGAAAGAATATGGACTTTCTCTGACAAACAGAAACTACAGAAATTCATCACTACCAAACCTCCACTCCAAAACATACTACAAGAAACCATGAAGACAAAATCAACAGAGGAAAGACCAGGAAATACGGAATTAGGTAAGGACTAGAACCACAAAAAGGTAAAAAATAATAATAATAAAACAAAATAAAAAAGACAAATATGGATGACAGTATATCAATATTAACTCTAAATGTAAATGGACTAAACACACCAATTAAAAGACACATCATAGCAGGATGGATCAAAAAACAGAACCCAACCTTCTCCTGTCTACAAGAAACACATTTAATTGAGAAAGATAAACAGAGATTAATAGTTAAAGGATGGAAAACAATCCTACAAAAAAATGGACCAAAAAAGAAGGCAGGAACAGCTATACTTATATCAGATAAAATAGACTTCAAACTTAAGAAGGTTAAAAAAAGACAAAGCTGGTCACTACATCATGCTAAAGGGGACAATAAAACAGGAGGATATAACACTCATCAACATATACTCCCCAAGTGAAGGAGCACCAAAACATATCAGACAATTATTATCATCCCTGAAAACAGACATTAAAGAAAATACATACATAGTAGGAGACTTCAACACTCCACTTTCTGTGTTGGACAGATCAAGAACACAAAAAGTAACCAAGGACATTAAAGCTCTAAATAAGGACCTAGACCACATGGGATTAACAGATATCTATCGATCACTTCACCCCCAAAAAGTTGAATACACATTTTTCTCAAGTACACATGGAACATACTCCAGGATCGATCACATATTAGGCCACAAAACAAACCTCAACAGATACATTAAGATCAAAGTCATACCAGCCTTCTTCTCCGAGCATAGAGGAGTCAAACTGGAAATAAATCATAAAAAGGGAAAAAGAAACCTTCTTACCTCATGGAGACTGAAACCCACATTACCGGAAAACCAATGGAGCAACGAAGAGATCAAAGAAGAAATTAAAAAATACCTAGAACTGAATGACAACGAGGACACAACTTTCCAGAACATCACAGCAAAAGCAGTAATAACAGGAAAATATATAGCATTACAAGCTCACATCAAGAAACAAGAAGCAGGGACCTCCCTGGTGGCGCAGCGGTTGAGCGCTGGGCTGTGGATCTGTCAGCAGCGCACGATGCGAGTTCAACGCCAGCCAGGGAGGATCCCATATGGTGCAACAGACCTCTCCTGCCTCGCCCACTGCTCCCCTCAGCAGTGTATTTCTTTTTTTTTTTTTTTTTTAAAGATTTATTTATTTATACATACAAGCTGGGGTACAGGCCAGAGGCGTGGGGCGGCGAGAAGGTTCACCAGAGACAGAGCAGGGAGCAGAACAGGCAGATCAGAAACACACTGCTGAGGGGAGCAGCGGGCGAGGCAGGAGAGGTCTGCCGCACCATGTGGGATTCTCCCCGGCTGGGCGTCGAACCCGCATCGCACCCTGCTGACAGCTCCACAGTGCAGTGCTCAACCGCTGCGCCACCAGGGAGGCCCAGCAGTGTATTTCTGATCTGCCTGTTCTGCTTCCCGCTCTCTCTCTGGTGAACCCTCTCACTGCCCCACGCCTCTGGCCTGTACCCCAGCTTGTATGTAAAAATAAATATTTAAAAAAAAAAAGAAACAAGAAACAACCCAAAGAAACAATTTAATCTCATATCTCAAAGAACTAGAAAATGAACAACAAAAACCCCAAAAGCCAGTTTAAGAAAGGAAATAATAAAAATCAAAGCAGAAATAAATGAAATGGAAATAAAAAAAACAATCCAGAAGATCAACGAAACCAAAAGCTAGTTCTTTGAAAAAATAAACAAAATAGACAAACCACTAGCCAGGCTTACAAAGAAAAAAACGAGAGAAAACACAAATAGGATCATAAATGAAAAAGGAGAAATCACAACAGACACAGCAAAAATCAAAAAAATATCAGAGATTACTATAAACAGCTATACAGAAACAAGTATAACAACCTAGAGGATATGGCCAAATTCCTAAAACTATACAATCACCCAAAACTAGACAATGAAGATATAGAACACCTAAACAGACCAATCACAAGCAGTGAAATTGAAACAGTAATTAAAAACCTCCCCCAAAACAAAAGCCCAGGACCAGATGGTTTCACAAACAAATTCTACCAAACATTCGAAAATGAAATAGTCCCTATATTACACAAACTCTTTCAAAAAATCAAGAAGGAAGGGGTACTACCAAACACAGTCTATGAAGCAAATACTACTCTAATACCAAAACCAGACAAAGACAATACAAAAAAAGAAAACTACAGACCAATCTCCCTAATGAATACTGATGCAAAAATATTTAACAAAATCTTGGCCAATAGGATCCAACAATGCATCCAAAAGATAATACACCACAACCAAGTGGGATTTATTCCAGGGACACAAGGACACATGGTGCTCAACATCCGAAAATCAATCAATGTAATCCAACACATCAACAAACAGAAAAATAAAGACCATATGATCATATCAATATACACTGAGAAAGCACTTGACAAAGTGCAACATCCATTTATGATAAAAGCCCTTGAAATCCTTGGGATAGAAGGAACATACCTCAACATAATAAAAGCCATATACAACAAACCCACGGCCAACATTATCCTCAACGGTGAGAAGTTGAAGTCCTTTCCCTTAAGATCAGGAACAAGGCAAGGATGTCCACTCTCACCATTACTTTTCAATATAATACTGGAAGTCCTAGCCAGAGCAATTAGAGAAGAGAAAGACATACAAGGGATCCAAATAGGAAAAAAAGAAATTAAACTGCTCTATTTGCAGACGATATGATAAAAACTCCATAGAAAAACTACTCAAAATAATAGACCAGTTCAGTAAAGTAGCTGGATACAAAATCAATGCACAAAAGTCAGTAGCATTCCTTTATGCAAACACCCAATCTGAAGAAGAAATTAAGAGATACATCCCCTTCAAAATCGAAACCAAAAAAAATCAAATACCTGGGAATAAATCTAACAGAAGACATAAAGGACTTATACAAAGAAAACTATAAAACACTGTTGAAAGAAATAGAAGACACAAGAAGATGGAAAGGCATCTCTTGCTCATGGCTTGGAAGGATTAACATTATCAAAATGGCAATACTACCAAAAGCAATTTACAGATTCAATGCTATTCCAATAAAAATCTCAATGACATTCTTCAAAGAAATAGATCGACTACTGATGAAATTCATATGGAACCACAAAAAACCTTGCATAGCTAAAGCTCTCCTAACTAAAAAGAAAGGAAAGGGGGGAAGTTCACTCCCTGATTTCAAACTATACTACAAAGCCATAATAATTAAAGCAGCATGGTACTAGAACAAAACCAGATGGAAAGACCAATGGAACCGAATAGAATACCCAGAATTAAAGCCGCATATCTAAGAACAACTAATCTTTGACAAAGAAGCAAAGAAAATGCAGTGGACCAAGGACAGTCTATTCAATAAATGGTGCTGGGAAAACTGGACAGCCACATCCAAAAGAATGAAGCTAGACTACTACCTCACACCCTGCACAAAAGTCAACACAAAATGGATAAAAGACCTGGACGGAAGACCTAAAACCATAACATTTATAGAGGAAAATATAGGCAAAAACTCTACACGACATACATCTCAGCAAAATCTTGAAAGACATATCCCCCAAAGCAAAGGAAGTAAAGGACAAGATAAACAGATGGAATTACATCAAAATAAAAAGCTTCTGTACAGCAAAAGAGACATTAACCAAAACTAACAGACACCCTACCAACTGGGAAAAGATCTTTGCACACAATACATCCGATAAAGGACTGATAACAAAATGTACAAGGAACTCACACAACTCAACAAAAACAAAGCCAATAACCCAGTCAAAAAATGGGCAGAAGAGCTAAAAAGGCACTTCTCCAAAGAAGAAAAGCAAATGGCCAACAGATGAAACATGAAAAAATGTTCAACATCACTTATAATCAAGGAAATGCAAATCAAAACCACAATGAGATACCACCTCACACCTGTGAGGATAGCACACACTAAAAATACAGGCAACAACAAATGCTGGAAAGGATGTGTAGAAAAAGGAACTCTTCTACACTGCTGGTGGGAATGTGAACTGATCCAACCACTATGGAAAGCCGTATAGTGATTCCTCAAACTGCTAAACATGGGGCTTCCATACGACCCAGCAATACCACTTTTGGGAATCTACCCAAAGGACACAAAAACACTAATTCAAAAGCATACATGCACCCGTATGTTCATTGCGGCACTGTTCACAATAGCAAGGGTATGGAAGCAACCCAGATGTCCAAAAATAGATGACTGGATCAAGAAGATGTGGTACATATACACAATGGAATACTATTCAGCATTCAAAGAAGATAAACACATGCAATTTGCAGCAACATGGATGTAATTAGAGGGGATCATACTCAGTGAAATAAGCCAGAAAGAAAGAGAAAAATATCGAATGTTTCACTTATAACAGGACTATAAGGAAACCAAATAGGAGAGAGACACTGGGGTGGGGGGTGCAGGGGGAGGGGAGGATAAGGGCACAAAATGGAGTAGAAAAGAACATAAGGGACCACAACGATGGATCACGGGTGAATTGGTGGTGGGTTACCCAAGGGGAATACAACATGTAAAAGACATAAATAACAATAAAAATATATTTTTTAAAAAAAGCATTGCAATGAAGAAAGATGCACTTAAAGGCCTTAAGTAATAACTTGTTAAAGGAAATATGTAACATAGATAGATAGATGATAGATTTTTGACCAGGTAGCATTTGTCCAAACACTTATGTATCAAATCCAGCATATAAAATAATCAACAGACTTTAAAGTTTTCTAGGTGGAAGATTTCAGATGGATTTAAAAGACTCATCAAAAAATACCTTCTCAGTTTTTCTTTTTTGATAGTTTTTCTTTTCAAGTTTTTCTTTTCAAGAGATGTATGTCAAGTGATTTTTTTTCCTTTGTCCAAACTGACAAAAATCTAAACTTTAGACAAATTACTGAGACAAAGGGCAAGACAGAATCATAGCTTCAAGGACAGAGCAGGCAAGGACCCCTGGAGAGTTGCTTCTGAGATAAGGGCAACAGGGAGGATCCAAAGATGAGGGCAATAAATTCCAAAGGGAACTAATCAAGCACCACAGGACTAGGGACAACAGAACATTCCAGACTAGGACACAGAGACCTAGCACACAGAGACTTAGCTCCGGGCACAGAGTCACTAAGGCAGCGAGTGGGACCACCGAGAACTAACCAATCACGAAGAGACAAATGGAGCTTTAGCCTAGTCAGGGAAAGAGGGTATATAATCCCTAAGACACGACTCTACTTTGGCTTCCTTGCCCCTCCCTGGCCTGGTTCCACGGGCCTGGGAGTCCCACTTTATTTCTGTTTCTTTTCTCTCTAATAGACATTTTCTTTCTCTAAACAAATGTGCCTCCTTTTGCTTGCTTGCCTGAGCGTCAGCGAAGTTCCTGCTGCGGCTTCGTGTGACACCAACCCGTAGAGGTCTGGTGGCCGGGACTCAGTGCTGCCCCTATGTGGGGTCCACACCTGGAAACCTGAAATTCCGATGTCAAATGGCCTATTTGTCACTTTCATTTGATAAAGATGTTAGGTACCTACTATCTAAACACAACAAACTATAACTGAATCTTTTCCAAAGTACTTGTTAATAATTTTTTGCCATATTATTTCAAGACTTATATTATCAGCGTCAGTTAATTTCCAAAGGGAATTAGTTCAGTAATTCCCTGAAAATTCAGATGGCAAAAGGAAGAATAGTCAATAACCAACATACAGTGATTCAACAGTGAGCCCCTCCATGTTCAGTAGTTAAATTCCTGAAGCTTGGATATTCTTGAGTTAAAATATCGAAAGCTAATTTCAGTTTGAAAATGAAAAATGCCTTGCTTTTCATTTGAATAGTGTACCACAGTTTCCTATATTTGATTTATGGTCTTACTAAATCTATGATGATACACACTCTCCATGGTGGTGATATGGTAATTATAAAAATAAGGATTGAAAAATAAAGTCAGTCATTTCGCAGACTGACTTAAATAATTTTAAAATGCATTATTTCTGAGAGGAATTTTAAATTTTGATGTAAAATACAGCAAATTACCATAGACATGTGAAGTGTAGTTCTACTGACTTATAAATTTTAGATTGATAAGTTACATATAACATTGCTACTCCATACATATCTGATTACAAGTAATTTTTCTTAGTTACTTTTGGTTGTACCACATTTTAAAACCTCAAGAAATTTTTTAAAAATGCTCAAGCATTTTTCTTTTAAATAATAATTTTCACTCCGTTGAAATTTAGTTTTGTAGATTTTCCATTACGCTTCCATTTTTAAAGTGGTTATTTTCCTTAAAGCCAAAAAAAAAAAAAAAAAGGAAAAGAGAGCAGTATTTCTTGTTTCTCTTGGAACAATTGACTACTTGGCGATTTTCCTAAGAAGCCACTTCAATACCAAACAAAAGAAAACTTTGGACTGGACAGATGGCTTTATTTACTTAGGTAAAGTTCAAATCTGAATGTTTGCCAGACTTGTAAAACCACATTGTCCAAAAAAGACTGCCAAACAGTGCGTGTGCCACACACTCGTGCAGTGTAAATGGCCCACGCACTGGCGCGTCTTCCGGGTGAGGAGCCTCCCACGCGCCCTCTGGCTTGGTCCCTGCGCTCCCAGGCCTGGTGCTGCCTCTCGGGAGAACTGACCACCCACCACACACCAGGCAAAAGAGGTTATATCATCATGGGACCTCACCTCATGTATTTATAAAAATTGAAAACCTACCTCGCTAAGATGCTTTATTCTCCTTTCCTAGCACTTCTTTTCTAACAGCTTGGCATTGTTTTTCAAGGAGGGGGTTTCTGCTCTGAGTGAGGGATTTTTAATTACTTCAGACCGAGGGCACCTGGCCACCACAGCTTCCACAGTCAATGAGAAGACTGTTTCTAAAGAGCTGACTCTGGGGCTGGACTCAGGAATTGCAACAAAAGATTAATTATGCACACCTGGTGCTGCCCATTTGCTCAGGCTCAGACAAGTTTCACTGGATGAGTTAATGTGGGTGCCCTCCCCACTTTCTGCTTCTTGAGCATCCTTATTTGGTTTCTTATAGAATAAACTTAAGTTTAAAAAAACAAAGTTTTTCCTTTTCCCAATCTCCCTTTCTTTGTATTTATTCGGTTGACATGCTTGTTTTAAAGTTGTGGTTAATTATTTAAGATGCAATCATTTTCTTTTCTAAATACTATGGATGATAAGAAGTTATGGATGCTGAGTCCTTGTAGGTTCTGGACTTCACTGTCTCATTTCTTTCAGTGCACTGTTAGGTTGAGTTTCCTTACACGGAGGAGGGGGGATAGTTGGAGAAGTTTCTGTTGTCACAGCTGGGTAGTGTTAACATCTGAGTGGCCCAGGGCAGTCCTGAGAAACCAGCTAATTCATGTCACGTGTTTGCTCATCAAGCCTCCTATAGGCAGTAACACTCATGATCTTGATTCCACACCTAATGAATCAGCAACTCTCTGTTTACCTTAGAAATGCTGCAGAAATCAACTCCTTTTTCACCATATCCGTTACAATGGGCTCAGCCTCCATGGCTTCTTGCCTGGGTTGGAGTGTATTCTCCCGACCATGGCTGGTTCCACCCTGGCCTCTGTCTACCCTGCATCACCAGCACCTGCTCTTCACATCCCCTTCAGATCCAGTCAGGTCTTTGCAGGGCCTGCAGGGCGCTGTCTGTGGATCTTGTCCGAGTCCTCTCACCACCTCCAGTCCTTCTGGTAAAGGGCAGCAAGGGCACTAACACCGGCCAAGGACACTGCCCAGATAGTTTACCAGTCACTGAGTTCTTCACCCGCACACACAATTGTAACACTACTTAGGTTCAGAGAATAACAATAATGGGATTTATTTAACAAATCAGGGAAAACAAAGAGTCACTGAGGCCACAAGCGGCTATTTACCTCACCAGAAAGTGTCCAGTGTTTTAAAGTCTTAAACACAAAATCTTTCTTCCTGCCACTGAGGGCCTGCAGCACGAGGCAGCCAGACTATGGACTGGGGTCCAACTCACGAAGACAGCAGAAGACACAACAGGAGAGCCTGGGCTCCAGGTCTTCGCCTTCCCTGCCAGTCTGTAGCAGCAGCAAACCTAGGAACAGTTTCAGTCACCCGGCTATCTGCAAAGCCTCTGAATTCTTCCTCTCTGAGACTGGCCGCTGAAAGTCTCTTCTCATCCCCCAGAAGCCCACAATAGCTTTCTGGAAGATCGGCATGGTGGGGCCAGAATGGCTGACCTGGAAATGCTCAAGCTCCAAAAACGCTGAAATCCTGGGGCTGCTTCTGCAGTCCCTTATAATTTTTATCAGAGTCTCCACCCCTACCGATACTTTGTTCGCATTTCCCCTTGGAGGCAAAAGGGCTTTTCACATTCCTCCAAAATAACCTGGTGTCTAAGTGCCTACTCTCCATGACTGCAGGAAGCCTTTTTTCTTAACATTGTCTCTCATGTTCATAAGAACCCTCTGTAGGTATTATACGTTTTTAAAAGAATGTTGAACAGGCAGAATTTGTTCATTTTCACCATGTCAGTATGGAATTCTGAATTCCAAATACCACAAATACCACACACTCTTGAGAAGATATCCAGAAAGTTCTGAAGGAGATCCTTCCAGTACAAGTCTTAGTAGCACTCCAGGCCCTGCACTAAGCACTGGGGGCACTTTTCTGGACACTGGAATTCTTTAAGGAGTAAACGTTTCTAAGGATTGAATGTAGGTAGCACCCTCTTGACACAACTACCCCCATTTTACAATTGAAGAGACTGAGGCTACAGTAGTTAAGAAACTGTCAGGTCACAAGGCACCTGACAACATTCTCAGCGCCTCAGAGACACATTGGCCTTTGGGACGCACACTATGTGTATTTGTTGAATAAATATAATGGACGGACGGATGGACTGACCTATGTAAGACTAGTTCTGCATTCTGGTCTCTATATGAGCAAATATTTACTTGCGTAATGATAATTAAAAACAAGTGTTTCCACCACAATTAAAAATAGAAATACCATATCATCTTGCAATTCTACTTCTCAGTATATATACAAAGGAAATGAAATCAGAATCTTACAGAGATATCTGCATCCCATGTTCATTGCAGCATTATTTGCAATAGCCAATACGTGGAAACAACTTACATGTCTGCGGAAAGATGAATTGATAAAGAAAAGAGGTTATATCGTCCTGATCTGTATTTGGGCACTTTGGTAGTGCTGCAGGGAACAAGGTAGTGAATGTTTCCTTTCTAATTAATGTTTTTGTCTATTCTATTCCTTGGATAGATACCTACGAGTAGAATTCTGGGTCAGATGGTAGATAACATTTCTAATATTTTGAGAAACCTCCACATTTTTCTATGGCAGCTGAATCAGTCCACATTCCCACCAGCAGTGTAAAAGAGTCCCTTTTTCTCCACATTCTTGCCAGCACTTGTTGCTTCTGGTCTTTTTTGTATGGGCCATTGGAGGGGATTATGCTAAGCAAAATAAGTCAGAAGGAGAAAGACAAGTACCGAATAATTTCACTTATATATGAAATAGAAATACCAAACAAAGGGTTAGATAAAGTCAAGCTAACAAGCTCTAGAAAGCTGATCATAGAACTGAGGCTATTGGAGGAAGGAGGGAAGGGCAGAGAGTAAAGTGGGAGGGAGCACAAAAGACTTTGGGCATGGGCTTTGGGTACTGTGGCGGTGGGTATGGTATAATAACAATACCTGAAGAGGGAGCTCCTATACCTCTCAAGCACAATGATGTTAACCCAACATTAACTCAAAAAAAAAAAGAAAAAGAAAAAGAAAATATCCAATAATCTTTAAAAAAAAAATCAAAAATGTTATATACCTACCATTGTCGAAGCAATTCTAACTACTTTGCATATTTGGTAAAAAAAAAAAATGGTATCACATGGAAACAACCCAAATACCCAAAAATTGATGACTGGACCAAGAAAATGCAGTATATGTATACAATGGAGTACTATTCAGCAATCAAAAAGGATAAACTAATGCAATTCTCCACAACATGGATGGAGCTAGAAGGGATCATGCTCAGTGAAATAAGCCAGAAGGAAAAAGAAAAATATCGAATGGTATCACTTATAGGAGAACTGTAAGAGAGCCAAACGAGAAATCGGAAAGAGAAAATAGCACACAAAACATAACAAAAGCAAAAACTAGCAGACAACCACAAATAAGAGACATTCTACAGGGGAGAGGGAGGGAGACCAAAGTAGAGGAGAAAGAGCACAAGGGACTATGGTGATGGTTCACAGGTGAATTGGTGGTGGGAAACCTACAGGGTGATACACAATAATGTAAAGGATATAAATTAAATAAAATTAATTAATTTTTAAAAATGGTATCTACCTATACAATAGTAAAATGGGGTGGGTGGGGCAGGAGGACAGGAGGCCAGATGGTAGGATGAAATGGCCACCCACCTGCCCAGACTCTAAGACAAGAAAGCTAATAAAATGCCCCAAAGGCCAAAACCCAAAACCAAGGACTATAGCAATATAGCACCCACACAATCGGTCCTTTGGGCTATAGCCAAACAAAAGGACAGTGCTTAATAAGAGAACACGTCACTGTCACCCGTGTGCTCAATTGCAAAAGACCTCAGGCTCTAGGAACAACAACCATGGGTTTTATTTTACAAAGGGGGAAACAAAGAGATTACTGTAGCCAGAGGGGCCAGCTATCTCACCCAGATAGCATCAGTGATGGTTATCACTGGTCACCAGGAGTGCTATAGCACTAGCCAGTAGTGATAGTCACTACTGGTCCCTCAGGGGCAGTGTCAGAGACACCAAGTGTTGACAGCTCTTTATGAGTAAGTTGGGCTATACCAATAAGAAACAGCTCTTTGAGACACCAGGCCCAGAGCCTTTGATGCTCCTTTCAGGCAACATCAGAGACAGGACTGGACACCTAGTCTCTGACAGAGGTTTTCAACTTCTCTCCTCGAAGTCAGCTGCTTCTTTTCTTCTTTCTTCTTAGGCTGCTGGATGCTTCTTTTCTTCTTTCTTCAGAGGCCAAGCTTAAACTCAAGAGTCCTTTGGAGGCTGGAACCATCTCTCTATTTGGAGGCTGGAGATATCTCTCCTCTTAGGGGATTGGAACAGTCTCTCCTCAGCTCCTGCCAACCCTGGCTTATATCCACTTTCATGGTGCCCCACACACAAGTCTGATTGGACCATTTTTCAAACCTGTGGCTGATTGGCCCATTTAGCACCAATCAGATTATAGCTTGCAACTGTTTGACCCATTCCACGATCCAGAAAGTACACTGGTACATAAAAGGGCTCTAAGGAGCAACTGCCACAACTGACAAAAGGGCAGTTACTGGGTTCTGAAGAGCAACTGCCAGAACTGACATGGAATGGAGAGACGCCACTGCTGCTGCCGGCTCCAGCTGCTGAGTCGGCTAGGTTCTGGTAATAATAGGATATTTTTCAGTCATTAAAACAGAAATATTGCCATGCTGGACTCCAGGAGCATTATATTAACTAAGTCAGACAAAGGAAAAAGTCTGTATGATCTCACTTATATATAAAATATGGGGGGGAGGGCACATAGAAACAGGAAATAGATTTGTACTTGCCAGTCTCTGTGGGTATGGGCAGGGAAGGGGATGAGTGAAAGCCAAAAGGTAAAAACTTCCAATTATGAGTTAAATGAGTTCTGAGATGCAATGTCAATGGTGATTGTAGTAAACAATAATGTATTGTATATAGAGAGTAACTCCTAACAGTTCTCATCACAAGAAAACAAATTTTGTGACGATGAGAAGTGACTGAGGTTAACTTATTGTGGTAATTGTTTCATACTAAAATCATACAGGTTTCCCCCATAATCTGAAAGTAGATGTAGGCTCCTGATTAAACCTAACTTCCTCTTAACAAACTCTTTTCTCTTGAGTTTAGGCTTTGAAATGGTGATTAGTTGCCCTTATATTAGCGAGAATGGGTGGCTAAAGGGTCCCCAACCATTTCAAAGAAATAGACAAAGTTCTCTAGGAACTGCATCCTTGCCCCTATTTTCTCAAGTTTGATCTTGACTGGATCTGTCATGGCACTTGGGGACAGGGGCAGGGTAAGGGGGGAAGCTGCATTTCACTCTGGTAATGAGGTTGTGGCTTAATCCTTGTCTTATTTCTCTCTCCATCATGGTTTCAGCTGGTCTCCCCTGGATTTCTGATTTTGTCTACAATAACAGAACAAGGATAGGAATTTAAGATTACCACGCTGGTGACGATTACCTCCTTTGTCTATATTCTGGTCCTCATTCTTGAGGGATAATGAGTACAGCTCCATCTCCTGGAACTGCTTCCTGATAAATTGAGGTAGAGTTTTGGGGGCCCATAGAGGGTCAATCTCTGGCCTTTGGCAGTCAAAGGGAGATAAGTAATCCAGGAGACAAAGGCCAAAACTTAAAAGAAGCAAGCATATTATAGTAACAGTGACAACGGGACCAAGTAAGTTTCGATCCATCCAAACCAATTAGAAAAGACTTGTTTTATAATAGGAATCCTGGGCCACAATTTAGTTTTTCCAGGTGCCTCACCTCTGTGATGTCAATTCCCAGCTGACCTTGTAGTTCAGCTTAAGGTTGTTTCTGTTAATGCATTTGTAAGTAGAAATAAGGACTTCTAAGCACAAGCCCCAGAGAGAAAAGTTCATATAATATTTTTTTTTGTGTGTGTGTGTGTGTGTGTGCTCTTTAGGGACTGAAAACAATTTAACCATAGTCTCAGTTCCAGAGCTAGCCAAACTCACCTCTCTCTCGTCCTTTGCTGTGATGTGGGGATTGTTTTGGGCCTGATAATAGTAAGATTTAGGGACAGCAGTGTGGGTCAAAATGCCATCAGATCCAAGAGTGTCAACATTTCTAGCACTTGTCAAAAATGTGTCTTCTGTACCCAGAGTCAAGAAACAGTCTTGGGGTTGAGCCCAACAAACTATGCTTGTTGTTTTTTGTTGTTGTTGTTTCCCTTTGCTAAAATACTATGGTGGTATAATGCATTGTTTTGTTTCTTTTAGTTTTATCATGATCAAAGAGATATAAAGCACCATATACATTTAAGGAATATAGTATAATAGCTTGACCTACATAGGTTGTAAGTTCAGGTAACAGTCATCATCTCATAAAGATATGAAAAAAAGTGCAAAGAAAAATTTTTTCCTTGTGATGAAAACTTTTAGGGTCTACTCTCTTAGCCACTTTCAAATTACCGTAGAGTGATGATAACTATAGTCATCATGTTGTTTCACAGAGCTGGTCTATTTTTCTAAGTTTGGGTGAGGATTTTTATTTTAATTCCACATATATGTGGCACTTAGCATAACACCTTCATCCATATTGTCACAAATGACAGTACTTCCTTCTTTTTATGGCTGAATAATATTCCATTGTGTACATATGCTACAATTTCTTTATTAATCTGTTGATGGACACTTAGTTTGATTCCATATCTTTGCTATTGTAAATAGTGTTGCAATGATCATGCAGGTGTAGACACCTTTTCCCCACAGTGATTTCATATCCTTTGGCTATGTACCCAGAAGTAGAATTGCTGGATCATATGGTAGTTCTATTTTTAATTTTTTTTAAAGATTTATTTATTTATGCATACACACTGGGGTACAGGCCAGAGGCGCAGGGCAGCGAGAGGGTTCACAGGAGAGACAGAGTGGGGAGCAGAACGGGCAGATCGAAGGAAATACACTGCTGAGGGGAGCAGCGGGCGAGGCAGGAGAGGTCTGCCGCACCATGTGGGATTCTCCCTGGCTGGGCGTCGAACTCGCATCACGCCCTGCCTACAGCTCCACAGCGCAGCGCTCAACCGCTGTGCCACCGGGGAGGCCCTATTTTTAATTTTTTGAGTACTTTCCATACTTGGAATACTTTCCAAATTGTAAGTACAAAATTTACATTCCCACCAACAGTGCGCATGGGTTCTTTTTTCTCTTCATCCTTGATAACAACTTGTTATCTCTTGTCTTTTTGATGACAGCCATCTAACATATGTAGGTGATATCTCGTGATAGTTTGATGGCAATCTGGGTTTTGATAAGGCCTCCCAGCACAAGTTTGAACATCACTGAGATGAAGAGAAGCAAGGGACTATGAGCATGATGGAAACGTGCGGGGATTAGAAATCACATTACACCTGATGCTTTCAGAGGACAGTGGGTAATGCCTTCAAAGTATAATATGTTATAAATAAAACAAACCATTAATTCTACTGCCATATGAATCCTTGATTTTTGTATGACAGTTACCTATAAAACCTTTTTCCTTTCACGACTATTGGTTGTTCTATGTACTCCCAGTCCTGCCTCCATAGTGAAAAATTAGTCTGGACATGAGAGTTACTCTTAATGGTTTCATATTTAATTGTAGCCATCTGAATAAATTATGGCTGGTCTATTAAGACTACCATAAGATGGTGTTATGTTTCACAGTTCTTGTTTAGTTTACATTTAGCATTCCATCTGTACCAATTAAATCATGAATTTGTTCAGACATTAGAAAAAGAATGTGTTCTTTGAAAGTGGTAATAAGACAACAGGTTTCAAAGTGGTAATGCTTAATAAACTGTATGTGGCTCCAGTATGTTACATGTACAGACTAGTATCTCATAATTAAAGAATTGTAGTTAGTAATAAACAATATTATGAGCTCACTGAATTGTAGAATAGAGGTGCATTGATCACCAAAAGCTTTATTTTAGAAAGTGATTTGCATAAATTGAACTATCAGTCAGAAACAATTTAAGTCAAGACTGTATCTTACAACTTCTCATATTACAAACATTTGGGGCAATGTTATATACTATATCAATCTCTTTGTTAGCACAAACACAAGGAAGTACTGACTGGACCCAGGGAAAGTTCTTTTTCATTTTGGTGAATTGGAGGGACACAGCTTTTTGTTCTAATGTTTCATTTTATTATTTGTAAAATAAACTGTTCTATAAAATCTGTGATTATTTACCTTATAATAATGTTAAAACCTAAGTATATCTCTGCTCAAGAATCATTTTCTAGATACTAAAAGGGAAAGGAGGTTAGTGCAGCAATGTTACTGTAAATACAGTAATAGTAAATTTTGTATTTAAGGGTCAATAATTCTGTTTCAGATTTTACTTTACATATATTCAATAAATAGGATTTTGGAGAAAATATCCAGCATAGAGTTCTGGGAAGAAGCTGAACAGAATCTGGTCACTAGATTTAAAAGATAATAGTGCCTATGTCATTTTGATAACTGTCGCGCGCTTGCTCCCGTCCGGCAGGAACAGACACGACTCCGAGGTAATCTTCAAGAAGCTTCTTCTTTATTGCGTATATCAGACATGTATATATATGTATGCTGAACCAATGAGAAGAAAGCGGAACCTTTTCTAGGCCAATCAGTGGGCTGATCACGCGCGCACCGCTCGGATAGGCGCCTATCACGTGGCGAG
>PVIJ01013886.1:0-43251 GCA_004024925.1 Scalopus aquaticus
GGAGGGGGAGAGGGAAAAGGAGAGGGGAGGTGAAGCCTCCTCTCCAGGTCAGCATGGGGTAGAAGCAAGATTTCTGAACCAGGTGCTAGGAGACTTAGTTTCCAGTGCCAGATTGATCACGAGTCTACACTGGGCAAGCCCTTCATCCTCTCTGGGTTCCATTTCTTCTGCTGTGAAATGTGAATGTTGGCAGAGAGGATGTCTAGGGGTCTTTTTTAGCCTTGATGTTCTAGTATTCTAAGACTCACCAAGGAAGCACAGGAAAAGGACTTACTTGAAGGAGGGGGTTGGAGAGGTAGAGAGTAGCCCACATCATCAGAAGCCCTGTTTCATGAGGTGCCTTTGGCACCTGAGTTTGGCTGATGCCACCAGAGTCCCCAACTTGTTCTCTATTGTCAACCTGGCAAGGGTTTCCCTAATTGATGAAACATGTACCCCAAGAAGTTGATGTTTCTCAGATACCTTGCACATGTAAAACACTAAGTGGCTGCTTGAAGCTATTATACTATAATTATTGTTAGAGAATCACAGTAACTGGCACTACTTACTGGAAGTATTCTATGCACAAGGAACCAAGAGGAGTACTTTGCTTGCAACAATCTACTCCTCTTGGCAATGTAAGCAGTGCTATAATCTCCAGTCTAGAGAGGAATCTGTGGCTCTAGAAGGCTCTAGAAAGCTAAATTATTTGCATGAAGTCATTCGGCCACTCGTAGTGGCAGAGCCTGTACTCCTTGACAGCACAGTCTGACTCCAAAAGCACAGCTCTTCATCCTTTTCCCTAAACTTTGCAAATGTGGGTATGGCTCTTTCAATCTGACTTATAATAAGCAACTGACAGGATACACATCAAGTAAGAATCAAACCATGCTCTTACCTTACAGTTTGCAAGGTGCTTCCTCATATAGCACATCATCTGAATCTCAATGGAGCATTATCTCTATTTTATAGAAAAGGTTAAGTAACTTGGAGGTTTCATAAATCCACCTGCCATGCTAAGCACATCCTTGTCTAAATTTCTGGGATGTCATTTTTCAGAACATTTATATTTTATTGTGCCTTACAGTATGTCCAGTTATTTATATTTGTGTTGCAGAACTGCTAACATAGGGTTTTCCCAGAGAGGTATTGCTAAATGGCAGCTGGTGTTTCCTTAAATCTTCTTCCAGGAATAAGTGTATATCATTTCCAAACAACTAAGAATAGATCAGTGAGTCCTAAACTTCCAAACCTCAAAATGATAATATTTTCTACTTTCAAGTACATTTATTGAATTCCATCCTCTTTACTATGTCAGCTCTATGTACGTTAATTGCATATAACATTTTGTCGCACTACAGTAGATCAGGAAGAATTTTTTCATAAATTCTCTGCATTAACTAAATGCAAAGGTAATATGGCTCTGTCAATATCAGAAACATGAAAAGAAACAAGAATAACCATTTTTTTAATCTTCCTCACATGGACTTTCTTCCCACTGAGAAGGTGGTAGTTATTTATAAGTTTGTGATAGTTAAATCAATCAAAACAACTGCCACAGGCAACACCAGGACAAATCTCATAAACATAAATGTCAAGCAAAAGAGAGAAGATATTAAAAAGTACACAAAGTGTGATTCAATTTTTATAAAGTTCAAAAGAGGCAAAAATGAAACTACGATATAAGAAGTCAAGATAGTGGTTACTTTGGTGGGGGGCTAATGACTGGGAGAGAACTTGAGGTGACTTCTGTGGGACTGACAACAACCTATTTCTTGCTCTGAGTTCCTGGTTACATGGGTGTATTCATCTTATGAAAATTCACTGATCTCTGTGTTTGATTTGTGCACTTTTCCCTGCATGTTCTACATCCATATAAAGTTTCCAGAAGAAAGTCAATGAACTCTGTAACTCCTTGGGCCATGACACATATCTATCATCTTAATTCTTCTGTCACTTTTGTTTCATGTTGGAGCTTTTCATCGGGAAATGTCCAATCTTTAATTCTCAATTCCCTCATTTAACCTCAACATTCTTATCTGCCCAATTTTGCATTTCCTTCATGGCTACTTATGGAAACATCATAGTTTTGAAGAAGAAAATGTTCTGTCATTTAGAATTGTGTGACTTTGGACACATTGCTTGCTCGGAAGATTTTGGGGATCTTTACCTCAAAGATGGGGGTGGTAATGGCTCTTTCATGATGTTATGATATATATCAGGAGGATTAAATGAAATAACAATCAGATGTCAGTAGAATTCCTGGCATAAAGGAATATTCTTAAATATCTGACTTTTGCTCTTAATGCCTTCTTCCCACATTGACTAACTGATTGGCTCTCTAACATGAGTCCCACCAGCATAATACATAAAACAATAATTCACACCACTATCTGGGAGTTCTTGGAATGCCCCATTGTTTATATTTTGTCTTCTGCTTGCACAACTGAAAAGCATTAATACTAGGTTAATTACTGCACCACAAATGCATCACCCTACGCTTAGCGGGGCCCTGTTAGTTTTTTGTTTCCATTTCTTCACCAGCCTCTCATTCCTTCAGCATTTATAATCTGGCTTCCACTCCTTCTACTCACCCCAGTGTAGTCCTAAATGTGACAATTAGTGGACACATCAGTTTCCACTGATATCTGTCACACTTAACAACTCTAATCTCTCCTTGGCAATCTTACTTCTGCACCTTTAAATGTTATTTTTATTTTGATGACTTCTAAATCGTTGAATTTGACCTGTCACTGAAGTACCATATCTATACCTGCAACTAATCACAGCATCTTACCACATGATTATTCCATTTCTACAAATTTAAATGCATCGTAAAATAGATCACGCTGCTTAGAAAAAGAAACACTATTTAGGGAAAATAGGACATCTGATTCCCAAAACTGGTTATTCCACTAATGTGCTAAGTGATCACAGGCAAGTTCTTTGCTCATACTGCATTTTATTCTACATGAAACAAAGGGGTTGAACATAATAATAATGACTTTCATTACTATGAAGTTCTATAATACTGTGTTTAAAATATAAAGCCATCATCCTCTTTCATCTGCAATTCACCCTTTTCCATAACCTCTGTATTTTTATTAAAAATGCCATCATTCCCCTAGTCATCTAAACTTGAAATTTCGGCTTTATCTTCTGTACCTTTATTTCCCTCAATTTCTGTGACCCATCAATTGGCAGGTTTGGTGGACTTGACTTCAAAAATGTCTCTTGTATTCAGGCTCATCTTTCCATTTCTCTCATGACAAACTATAGCTAAGTCCTCATTTTACTCACCAGGTCTTTTGCAATCTCTCTCACTGGTTTTCATGTTGGACCCTATCAAAAGACTGATTTTCTGCATATGTGGCTTTTAGGAAATCAAATACCAGCCTAAAAGTTCTAATGACTCCTATAACCTATCAAATACATCCAATAGCTTTATCTGGTATTCATGGTTCTTTATAATCTCATACTCCTTCCTTTACTTCTTCTCTGCTGCAACCAGAGATAGATTTGTTCTCCAAATAAGTCCTGTTATTTTTACCATTCTCTTCTAGGTTGAGCTGTTTTCTCTGCCTGGACAATATTGTCTCTAATTCTTCATTGAAATCCTTGCCATCCATCAAGGCCCACATCAGATGTTAAATTCTATTTGAAGCGTTCCTTGATTCCCACAGAGGGAAGCCAGCTCCTTCTGCTCGAACCCCAGGGCCAACCAATTTCTTTGCAGCAACCCTTTCTCATGTCCTTTGCTGAATGAAAATGACTTATATATGCCCATGGTTCCAATTATCTCAAGGGCAGAGACTTGTATTACACACTTGCAATAGAAGGTGGATAAAAGAAATGAGTTAAGTCCATAGTATTATATTTCATGTATACCAACAACAACAAAAACTCATAGGAACATCCCCTTAAGGAGTCGTTGGGGAGACAAATTACTTCCCAAAAAGGCAACTGGAAAATAATATAAGATTTCCTGAAGTCTCAACAATAAATTGAATTTCTTTTGCTTTAGATTCAGATTTTGTTCCCACTCAGCTCCAAATAACTGGATGATATTAGAAACAAATAGCTACTTTTTCTTATGGGTAAAATGCAGAGTCAGATTTAGCCAAAAACAAACACGTTTTCTTTTTTTAAAGGACATCCGGTTGAATTTAAATTTCAGATAAACAATGCTTCCTTTTAGTTCTTCTACCACAATTAGTCCTTATACTAGAATATATATATATATATATATTTATCTGAATTTTAAATTTATCTTATATTTTATCTGAAAACCCTATATAAGGGGATTGTTCTTAGTCATCTCTGTTTCTATTCCAAAATTCATGTTTAATAGTATTTTCAGAGTAAAGGAAAGAAAGCTGAGCTGTTCTCTTACCTCATAATTCTTTCTTTCTGGATACTTACACTCAGATTTTAGCTCAGTTATAGACCCAATAAGCCCTTCCTGACTTTCCTACCTAAAGTAGCACCTCCATATCTTTCTAACTTCCCTCTCTAGCCACTCCTTATCCCATTAGCTAATTTGCTTTTCATTATCTGAAATTATTTTCTCCCTTCTTTGGGGTACATGTTTATTATCTGTCTCTCTGTGTTATTAGAATGTAATCCAGAGAGAAGGGTCTTTACTGTCCTCTTTACTGCTGTATCAGAATCCAGAATAATGTCTGTTACATGAAATATTGAAATAACTAAATAATACAGTAGGTGCTAAAAATGAATTTTTGGACCAATGAGGGTTGAGGGAGTCTAAAGAAAGGAAAGCTGAGTATGGGTTAATGTGATCAGGGAAAGATTTCTTGGAGGAAATTAAATTTTAGTAATTCCATAAAGTTGTGGTTTGTGGGACAGGTGGGAATTGTCTGAATAAACTGAGGAATTTTTTTCAAGCAGCTGAACATGTTCCTCTCCTAGCCTTCCTCCTCATTGGGTTTATCAGAATTTAGGGTAGGAGATAGGCTCTATGTTTAATATCAAAAGACTTCCTAGATGATTCTGATATAACCCACTACTCCCATTTGAAAACATCTACTATAAAGATGGGTAGGATTTAGTTAAGTAGAAAGCATCAAGAATTTTATTATTGATACAAAAAATGTGAGATGAACACAAATAGAAGCAAGAGCATTAAGTATTGAGATATTTAATGAAACTAAAGTTCATGTCAGAATAGAGAGTTAAAGAGTTTATGTATCAACTTTTAGGCAAAGTAAAACAAAGGGCTTTCAGAAATAAATAAAATCATAAAAACAGAACTGGGAGCTATAATGTATACCAGGGTCAGAAAACAGTGATACACCAAACACAGTTCACTGCCTATTTTTTATAAATAAAGTTTTATTGGAACACAGCCCTGCCCATTTGTTTATGTATTGACTCTGATAGCTTTTGCTAAAATTTAGCAGAATGCCTATAACGCACATTCCTTGTCAAGTCCCTCATGTCCTGTCAAAACTCAACTAATTCATTTTATATGATTCAATTCAAGCATTCATGAATTCCTCTATATTTGACAGGATGTTGTGCATGCACACACTAGATTAAATTCTGAGTTCCATATTTCTATGACATGTTAGTCCTAGGTCTTATTCATCATCTCCCATACTTACCATTTTACATCTATATATAGTTCTGATAATATATATCAGTGATTTTGTTGGATCTTCTAACTAAACAGGACAATATAGTTAAAAATAACCACATAGCAAGTTCAAGTCTCTTCCCGGAAACTAATGTGACAGAGGACTGGCATGAAGCTTGGTTTACCAGCAATAGCACCAGACACATGAGCAGGTTGGGTGTCATGGCTAAGTTTACCAGTAAGTACAAAAATATCTGCTCTTACCTCTTTCCCCATATTGTTACATGAACACTAACCTCTTTTTTGTTATACTGCTAGTCCTCTCCCAACCCTACCTCTTATTCTAGAAATGATCTGATATTTTTGGCTTTTGGTTTTCTGAGAGTCTTTTTCTGGAAACGGTTGTGTCTTAGGTGACTTCAAAACAAAATTTCAATGCCTTCCTACTCCTGAGGGTAATATGGAAGTAAAATTCCCTGTTGGCTCCAGTGGGTCATGCAGCACTTGTACAAGAATTTTTATCTAGAATCTATTATGCAAATATTGGACTTGCGAGGGTGAAAGAATAACCACTAGTGAACGACTTGTGACTAGCTAGTCTTGGTGCCTAGATGAAGTTATATTCCAACAAGGAGAGGACAGTGGTAATTACTAGGTGCCATGCAAACCTTTGGGATAGTTACCTAACAAGTTTTGGGAACTTTGTGGAGGAAGTGGTGTCCAAGTGATAAAGTGAAGGAGTTACATAGAGGAGATTAGGGGAGAGGAGCCAAGAAGAGGAGTTTTGAAGGCCCAGAAAGTAAAGAACTGGGGACCTGCATTAAGTGTAAGTTACAATCAGTAGCTAATTATCTTAGTATAGCTAAAAGGCTTTGTGGTATATTCTAATTACTCTGTGGTGTGTTGCAACTGAAAGAAAGGACTTTGGTTTTTATTCCACTTTTTATATTGCCACCAATTTTTCTTTTCTTTTTGTGTGAACTCTGACCATCAATTCACCTTTTAGAACACCAATTTTCCCATTTGTCACATGGGGCTAAGAATACCTGCCCTCACAGGACTTTGCAGGGATCCAATGACACAATGTGTGGGAAAGTGCTCTGCAATCTCCAAAATGCAAGGGATTAATATTCTAATTCCTGCCACCACCCAGACCACTCCCTGTTTCCACCCTCCATTGCCCATCCAGATTTGCTCAGCAAATGCAAGCTAATTTTAATGTCATCTGCTGACAATAAATCAGATCAGGTGATCAAGAGTCAAAGGACCAGGTTTTTTTTTCTTGTTTTAGGAATTTATTGTCTAACAATGTGTAGCAAAATAACACAAAATCAAACACAAAGTGTCATATTTCAGACTGTAAGACATCAGTTATGAGAACATTATTTTAGGCACCACTGAAAAAGGAAAGTCCCTCCAACTTTGATATTACTCAATGCTTCTATTTATTTATTTAACTTTCTGGAAGCAGCACTAGTTTATAAGACTGTATGTGATTCAGAGGTATAAGATCAGTGTTAGATTCTCCCAAGCCACATGTCATGGTAACTGGTAACAGTAAGATGACCATCAGAGAAACTTACCCAACTGCATACTCAGTAATTCTTTTTGTTTTCCTTGATCATTTGACAAGTATGGAAACTGGTGCAGGTGAGGTTTACATGAATGTCATTCATGTAGGAAATGATGCTAAGAGGTTTGTTTATGAATGAATGAACTGAGCATTTCTAAGTCTTTTGTTCCAAAGCTAGTGGAGTCCTTTTCTGCTTCTCAGATTTTCCAGAAGCCAGTACAAGGGCAGTGAACAACTTGGAAGCAGTTCAGTTTTCCCCATCTTCACCCAGGGATGCTGTGTCCTAATCCTTCTCTGCTTCTAGGCTTACTGTAACTGAACAGTTCAAACCTCTGTGATTTGGAAGGCTAATGTCAACCTTCCAGACGAAGTTCACCAGATGGGTGAGCAATAAGATCCAAGCTTTAGAAGGCACTTTCTCTAGAGTTATTAAAGCCCATGTTACTTGTATTTCTCCCATCACAAAGTCATTACTTAGAAGTGCACCAGCAATCCCCACAATGAAAAGATCCTTATAACTCACATAGGTATAAAAATCCTGATACTATTTGGGAAAGGAACTCAAATATGCCCACGGGGAGGAAAAGCTATGGGATAGATTTGTGGGTAGTACATAAAGCATACCTGAACACTTCCATTTCATTGTTACTATTCTATCCAGAGATTACACTTGTTTATAAAAATCTCTATCTCTAATCTCTCCCATGTTTTGAAAAATACGTTATATAAATATGTTTGAAATAAAAGAACATTGTCCTAGAGGCAAGAACTTAATAGATCTAGCCCAGGTTTGTCACCACAGTAATAAGGGTCACAGCACATCACTAAGTCTCTCCGGGCCTCATTTTTAACCTCTATAATATTGAAATGATGTTATGAATCCTTTAAATCAACTGGAGCAAGAATGACCGCCACAAGAATGCAAAAGTGGTTTGATGAGGATCATGATCTTTCACTCAGTCTCCCATAACCCAAATCTCTTACAGGGCCGGGAATGTAGTATTCCCTCAGGAAATACCTGCGGATCAAATAAAGAAGCTCCCAGCTAGGTTATTCAACTGGGAAATGAATGTTCTAAAATTACTAAAAATTATCAATTCATAAAAATCTGCTTATCCAATATTGGTAGTTTGATGAATTTTGCAGCCATATGAGGCCTTGAATATATTCATAGCTTGTACTGTGGCTCATTCATGAGCAAATAAATATTTTTTTCCTGATTGAGTCATATGCCATGCACAGACATACACAATGCAAGTTCATGCTGATTCTCTTTTACTAGTGGTAAATTGTAGTGTCAATGATTTTATCTACAGAGCTCACCAATTTAAATATTATTTATCAGTAATGCCATGTTTGGGTGAGGAACCCCAGTAAGAAAGTTAAGACTATAGAATAGACTCTTTATGAAGAATACATTTGGATACTAGAAATGGGTTAAACATGACCAATTGTGATTGCCCAACCCATGTAAGGTGGAGAAATTGCTCTTGCATAGTCACCTTCTAATGTAACTCAGCCTTTCTGGAAAATCAAAACACATAAAGCAGGGTGAAAGTCTTGAGTGTAAGGTCTACGTCTAGTTTATCTCTATAGTCACAGCTACTCACATCCTGTAGGCATCCAATAAATGTATGATGAGTGTATTAGAATGTATTCCTAGGTGAATGACTGGGGAATGCAAAAATTTCTGGACCAGGACTCAGGAGATGTGGATTCTAAACCACTCTCTTTCATCATCTATTTGAGCTTAGAGAAATCATTACAAATATCTTCCCTTCACCTGTGAAATGAGAAAACTGTATAAATTGGCATCCCATAATCAGTAAAGTGCAGTGAATTGGCTGATGTCTGAGTTAAAAGATGGTGTGCTGCTTCTTCTGTAACCTAATATGGTTGTCAGGTTCCTAGGTGAATAAGAGAAGGGAGTCCAGCCAGCAGTGAAGTTCCAGGCTGAAGCCAAGAATGTAGCCTGAATGCTAATCAGGTGACCAGAACAAGACGGATAATAGTCCCTTCCATTATCAGTTTCCCAGAAAGTCTTGTGAAGAAGAGAACTAAAATACCAGAAAATGAATGTATTCAATGAAGTCATTGGCTGGTCAGTCATTCCATTGTTTCAGGATAAGCTTGTCAGCCATAAGAATGAAAATATTCTCACATGACTGAAGAAGATAAAAGAACACTAAAGATAAGGCATGCCCTCTGGATGCTTGCATTTGTGCAATAGAGCAAATACCTCCAGATGCATTTGGTTGGATTTTAATGTTAATGTTGTTTATGAGCTCATAGTATAGCACATGATTTATCCTTGTAATATTCTCATTCTGCAATCAAACTTATTAAATTATTAAAAAGTGCTATAGGAATGTCTACCATAAACACAATGTTTTCCACATCCCTAAATATTTTCAGATCTATGTGAAAAATAGTTTAGGCTATAGTTACAGCCTCAGAGGAACTGTTTAGGGAAGAGGGTGGACAAGACGATATCTCAAATTCCATTGTGTGCAACCTCCCCTCAATTTGCTGGGGAATGTTTATAAAGTTGAAATCTAAAATATGTCAAGTGCAACATTCACCTGACTGATTACATACAGGCTTAACAGAATCATTCTGAGACTGTGTGGTTAATGGTAAGAGATAGAGTTTTGAAGACTTGATTTTAACTTTGGTCTCTACCCCGTAAGACTTGTATGACTTCAGGTAGGTGATTAACTTTTCTTTTTTATTTTTTTTATTGTTATTTGTGTCTTTTACATTTTGTTTTCCCCTTGGGTAACCCACCACCAATTCACCCGTGACCCATCACCATGGTCCCTTGCACCCTTTTCTACCCCATTTTGAGCCCTTGTCCTCTCCCTCCCTCTCTGAGTGTCTCTCTCATATTTGGTTCCCCGATATCCCTATTATAAGTGAAACCATTTGATATTATTCTCTTTCCTTCTGGGTTACTTCAGTGAGCATGATTCCATCTAGTTCCATCCATGTTGCAACAAATTGCATATGTTTATCATTTTTTAATGCTGAATAGTATTCCATTGTGTATATGTCCCACATCTTCTTGATCCAGTCATCTATTTTTGGGCATATGGGTTGTTTCCATACCTTAGCTATTGTAAACAGTGCTGCAATGAACATACGGGTGTATGTATCCTTTTGGATTATTGTTTTTGTGTCCTTTGGGTATATTTCCAGGAGTGGTGTTGCTGGGTCGTATGGAAGCTCCATTTGTAGCAGTTTGAGGAATCGCCATACAGCTTTCCATAGTGGTTGGACTAGTCTGCAATCCCACCAGAAGTGTAGAAGTGTAAATGGTGCTGGGAAAACTGGACTGCTACATGCAAAAAAATTGAAGCTAGACTACTACCTCACACGATGCACAAAAGTCAACTCAAAATGGATAAAAAAACAGGATTTAAGACCAGAAACAATAAAATTTATAGAAGGAAATATAGGCAAAACTCTACATGACATACATCTCTGCAAAATCTTTAAAGACACATCCCCCAAAGCAAAGGAAGGGAAGGACAAAATAAACAGCTGGGATTACATAAGATTGACTTTTTTTGTGGGCAGCATTTCCCTTATCTTTTAAATGGATACAGTAATCTTCCCCATTCATTTCAGTGTGAGGACATCAAAAAAATCTGTGAGGCACCTAGCACGTAGTAGGGTATCATAAAAGCTATAGAGGATTTCATAAAAGTAAACTATCTTTTGTGCAGAAGGCTCCATCCCTCTGTGGTTTACTCTTTCCCTATCATTCAACCAACTAAGTGGGACCTACCAGTTAATCAGACAACTAATTTCTTCTATTCCATTAAATGAAATGTATTCTCTTTTTCCCCAAAATATAATCTTTCTACTTCCAAAATTTTAATATAGTCCTCAAAACACCTTGATATGAATATAGTGATTTAGGAATAATCTAAAGTTCATGAAAAAAGTCAAGGTGATACCAAAGGATGTTAGTAGATGGCCTTGTTGATAATGTAATAAGATGCAAAATTAATAGAGGACCACAGATTCATAAATCTCTTTTATATGTGTTCTTTTATTATAAATCTGAGGAAGTTATGAGAAGGAGCACACTTTGAAATGATACCTAGACTCATTACCAAATAAGTGAAACAGCTTTTGGAAAATTGTCACATACAATGGCGTAAGTAATAAGGGCACAACACTATGGTTACAACGTGAAATGTAAGGCGGTGAGCCACCAGAATGGACTAATAACCCCAATCATTTAACCCTACCACCTCAAACATTCTACCATAAATTCAACAATTAAGGGATTTTGGGGAAATGCTGGAAAAAAATGAAGGCTAAGTGAGACATTCTTATGAGGACCTCTTTTGATTCTTAATGTTTAAATAAATTATAAAAATAAATTAATATCATTCTTTAATTTGTCCTGGTTTGTGGAAGAGTTTGAGAATTGGCTTTTAAAATTTGTTTCTTGTTTTGTTTTTCCAGTAGAAATGTAGTATTGAAAGATGTCTGAAGCTGATGAAATTCAAAAAAGCTTGCAACAATGCCTTCATTATGTGGCACAAAAAGTTACTTATAAAAGTACTGAAAATGGGAAAGGCCTAAAATGAAACCTGGGAATACAAACATCCATTCATGAAATGAGAAATGGTAAAGGACATTAGGTAATAATGGATTTTCCATCCCTACGGATCTTACACAAGATCTTTGTCGAGAAAAGGAATGAAACAACTCAAAGAACACTGAGAAATTCTTGTTCCCAAGACCCTGAACCAGATCTGTGTGAGTGCATCTGATGTGCAGTGGATGGTAACATGGATAATGTCAGGGTCTAACTGTTTCCTCACAGGTGGGAGCTTAACTTCAGACCAAAGAAGGTTTAGAAATTACTGTGCATATCTTGCCAGCTCCCAGGAATCCTGTGTAAAGTTAATAAGAAGGTCACATGAATAAGAGCAGCTTTAATTATTAAGGGATTGTTATGAGCACAATATTCATTGATGCAACAAATATGTGTCAGCCATTTATCTAAATCATGAAAATGAAATAAAATGACAATATCCCTGCTCTCATGGAGCTTTTATTCCATTATTTAACATCTACACAATCCTAATAACAGTCATTCAAGGTTATTATTCCTATTCCGCAGATGAGGAAATCTTGGCTTTAAAACATTGAGTAACTTCCTTAGGTCACAGAGCTAGTCACTGATGCACCAGAATTCAAAACCAGTTTTGTATTACTACAAAGCCTAGGTTCTTACCTAAGTTGCTGCACTATCTCCTATGAGGAACAGAAAGAGGATTTTAACGAGGTCAACACACCTAGAGTATTCCTCATTTTAGTATGCTTTTTTGTTTGTGGTAAACAGATTATAACTTACCAAGGAGGCAGCTGCTTGTTACCAAGTGCCTATCAACAGGCAGGCTCTCATTCATGCAAAATTTATTACCCAGGTGTGTGTCAAACATTATACCAATTCCTGAAGATATAAAATAAGGCATTTATCTTGCTTTCAAGGTATGCAGAGGAAATAAAAATGTACATGTGCACCATCAAAATACAGCATGAAAGGACTGAGCTAGAGATAAACCTAGCACACTCTGGAGATGTGGGGAAACGAATCAACCTAAGGGGAAGAGATGTAGACCCCGGACTTGAGTCTTAAGCAGCTGGTGGAGAAGGGAGCAGTGAAGTGGGAAAGTGCTCTGAGTAGAGAAACAGAGAATGACATGTGCAGGGAAGTGAGAGAAAGCATGGTGTTCAAGAACCTGCAAGAATTTCAGTGTGAAGCATGACACGTGAGAGAGATGCTCTTGAAAATTGGTTATATTATATTTTAGCAATGTGGGGTTTTGTGGGGTGTGCAGACAACACAGAAACTGGGAGCATACTTTAAGTTTTGATACCTATTTAATGAGTCTCAACTAATATTTATTTAAAACAACAAAAGACTGGAACAGACTGGGATAGAAAATTATCAGTTATAATGTTATTTAGTAAGTTGTTTCATAAAACACATATGTTCCCACATATGTTTATGTGCAAACTAAGTCTTGATGTAAAATCATGTCTCACTGTGAGTCATTTTCAAAATGTTTGACAGTCACTGACATAGTCAAATTGTCTGACAATCTATACCTTCCAAGGGGTAGACTGTCCCCCTTGAATATAGTCAACAGGGTTCCTTTGGGGACCTACAAACTAACCAATCTTCTTAGGAGAGGAGAGGTTTCTTCAACAGACCTGTCCCAGTTACTTAAACACTTTCCTTATTCCAAAGTGCACAATCTAACTCTAAATCTAAGTGGCTATTGAGATAAACTCCAATAACCAGGGCTATTTCTAAGATATATGTTTTATTTCTGAATAAATGTTTTCAATTTGAAGAAGTGAGAAAAATACACACACAAAATGGAAGCTTCACATGGCTACAAGAAAGTCTGGGGAGAATAAAACATTCTCTGACCCAGTGAGGTTTTCCACCAAATGACTCACCCAGGTACAGAGCCAAGGCCTGTGAGTCATGAAACACACCCTAGGTAGTATCTTTGTCTTTTCTTTTATACAGGGATTTTCCCTAAAAATTCTTTTTGGATTTTATTCCTGACTTTCTCTTCTACTTCAACTTCCCATCAGTTTATCTGCTCTTTGAATGTTACCTTGATAGTGTTTAATTTTTGTCTGATCATTCTAAAATCATAAAAAGTAAATACATACAGAGAATACAAATAAAATGTTGGCTTAAAAAAGGAAGACTGGGCCTCTCTGGTGGCACAGGGGTTAAAGTCTCAGCGCTACCAAGCTATCACCAGCCACTGTGGCCTGAGTTCGATCCTAGCCAGGGAGCTGACCCACATGGCGCAGCAGACCGCTCCTGCCTCACCCGCTGCTCCCCTCAGCAGTGTACTTCAGTCACTCTGCCTGTTCTGCTCCCCACTCTGTCTCTGGTGAACCCTCTTACTTGCCTCCCAACTTTTTGCCTACACCTTAGCTCGTATGCATAAATAAATAAATAAAAAGACTTTAAGATATTGTTTCTTTTAAATTTATTACTTATCTGATTGCAAAGTAAAAGAATCAGAGAGTTAACATAAATAGGTTAATAAGTACTTCTTAACTAAATTTTCCAGCCAATTTTAGCTACTAAGATAGTGGAGGCTGATAAAAACAAGTTAGGAATTCACTTTGAACCTAGTATCAGTAGAATCAATCAGAAAACTGTATTTTATGGGTCAGCAAACATATTTTTCTATCAGAAAATAATGTTGGAAATGATTAACCTCAAGCCCAAGTGATTTATCTACCTTAAAAATGCATCTCTTTTCTCTGAAGTATAAATATACCAATTCTTTTGGGAGAAACATTTGTAGAAACATAAACATTCTGAACTTGAAAGTAATCTTCATGATTATCTTGGTACAGTGTTTCTCAACCAATTTTGTGAGGTGGAGAACACAAAAATATCACGTCTCTCTCCCATAAGCAGATTCAGATGATTCCTGGGTTGGGAGTCCATGATTTTCATACCTATTGGTTAGGAAGAGTTTGTCAAATTTTAATTTTCAGTGGTTTCTGAAGATACATTTTCTTTTACTTTTTTAAATAAAAAATTTGGTGTTGAATATGTTTTATTTTACCATGTATAGAAATTGAGAATCATTGATGTAGCACAATTCTCCATATTACAGACCAAGAAAATGAATCCCAGAGATGGGAAATGATTCTCCATGGACATGATGCAATGAATGCCAACTACAGAGCAAATGCCCAATAAATATTCAGTTTAACCACCTTTAAAATGGTAATAAAGAATAAGAGGAAACAAGGAAATGAACGACAAGAAATAATTCATTGAGTTATAGTTCCAAAGCTAACATTTGCTGGGGAGGGTGATTTTCCAGGGGACTTCAGAAATTCGCTCTGAATTTCAGTCACATTTTAGTGACTCTGCCAAGAGGCTCTTAGCAAATAGCTACTGCATGTGAGGGGACACTTGTCCAAGTGAGTGGTGGAAAAACAAAGCTGCTTTCTTTAGAGTGCCGCAGTGCTCTTCCCTCCCTCCCTGCCTAACCTCAAGGACCTCACAAAGGTCATTTTGTGAAGTACTGGTGTATATATGAGTAAATTTGAATCATCCTATGTCACAGTTGGAACCACTGATCTAAATGCCATGCACGAGGTTACCAGATCCTCCTCAAAGAGGTTATTACCAACAGTCTGGACTTCTGGATCCCCAGGTTACTTTGGCTGGGTTTTTTTAGCTTACCCCCGGGGATCTTTGGCTCACCGCAAACACCTATACCCACAGCCACAGGAAAAATATCTTGAATTCACTCAAATTTAGTTAGAAAGGACAAAAGAACAACAGAAATATTTATGTTACTTTTCAAAATATGTAATATTTGAGTTTGAGGGAATCTAAGGTACAGGTAATATCAAAAGAAGTAGAATGAAGGAGGAGGTAGAATCGACTACCCTTACTTATTTAATAAAGAAGGAGAGTACATTTTATATAGGGCTGGCATTTGAATTAGGTATGTTCACTGATTACAGTGATAAAAATTATGGATTACTTGTTTAACTTTCTAGTTCATTCCTTCTAATAAGTATAGCTACTATTTAATACGCTCTTACTACTTGGCAAGCATGTACATGGTATTTTACATGCATTGTTCTGTCATTCTTACAACCATTCTACACACCTAACTTTATCTTTCCAACTGATAAGTAGTAAAGCTGTGATTTGTATCTATGTTTATTTGTCTCCAGATAAAGAAATGACCTTCAAAGTCTACAATATCAGTTTAAATTCTCATGCTGTCTTTAAGTAACTCTATGACGCTGGGCTAGTTACTTAACCTTCCTCCATCTCATCTTCTTTACCTTCAAAATGGAATTAATGATAATCTCTCCCTAAGAATCTGTTGTATGTGAAATAGGCACAAAAAGCACTTAGTTAGCACAGAGTAAGCATTCAACCAGTTGTTGGCTTTTATCATTATTGTAGTGGTAGCTTATTGCAGTATAGCTGCAATAACCTGGACACACAGATGCCCAGATATTGAGACTTAAGCTTTCTTATTGACATCAATCACATGGGAATTTGTTGTGAAGATCAAACTCAATTCATAATTACATAGTGGGAAAAGATCAGGTCACCGTGGAGATCAGCTTATACTGTGTCGCAGGTATCAGCTCATTTGACTTCAGGAGAAACTATCCTAACATCCTTCACCAGGTTTACAAAAACCAACAACCACAAACTCTTCACAAACTCAGAGACTGGTTTCTCTGAGAAAAAGAATATATAAATAAATCCATAAATTTCGTACTCACACCCCAATTTTGACAACATGGGAGAACAATCTCAATGTAGTTAAAAATAAAACTCATGTGTTTTCTGAGTAAAATTAACAGAATTACAGCAGTATACAATAAGACACTAATATGCATAATAGCTAGATTTGAGAAGAATTCTCACTGATTTGCTATCACACAGGTTTGTTAAAAGGCCTAGGTTCTGGAGACACACTTCCTGGATTCAACTTTTGACCTGTTTCTTAGTTTCCCAGTCTTAGAAAAATTATTTAGTCTTCTTGAAGCTCAGTTTTCTGACCTGTAATATGGACACTAAAGATACCTACTTCACTGTGCTGTTTTAAAGCCTATGGGAGTTAGTACATACAAAAGCATTTAGCTCAGAGCTTGATACAAACTAAGTGCTCATTTAAAGTTGGTTATTACAGGCCTCCCTGGTGGCCCAGCGGTTGGGTGCTGCACTGTGGAGCTGTCGGCAGCAGCGATGGGAGTTCAACGCCTGAGTGGGGAGATTCCCACTTGGTGCAGCAGACCTCTCCTGCCTCGCCCGCTGCTTCCCTCAGCAGTGTGCTTCCGTCGATCTGCCTGTTCTGCTCCCCATTCTGTCTCTGGTGAACTCTCTTGCCACCCCATGTCTCTGGCCTATACCCCAGTTTGTATGAACAAATAAATCTTTAAAAAAAATAAAAAGTCATTGCTATTTTTTTGTCAATCTAAAGTTTTCTGTGTCAAGAAAATATTTTTTTTTAATTTTTTTGAAGATTTTATTTATTTATGCATACAAGCTGGGGTACAGGCCAGAGGCGAGGGGTGGCGAGAGGGTTCACCAGAGACAGAGTGGGGAGCAGAACAGGCAGATCAGAACTACACTGCTGAGGGGAGCAGCGGGCGAGGCAGGAGAGGTCTGCCGCACCATGTGGGTATCTCCCTGGCCGGGCGTCGAACTTGCGTCGCCGCTGCCGACAGCTCCACAACGCAGCGCTTAACCGCTGCACCACCGGGGAGGCCCAAGAAAAGATTTTGTACCTTTTCTCCATTCATGAGATCTTGGCAATGGGGAGATGTGTAGGGGAGGTACCCTGGTCATTAACAGAAACCTGGAAAGCTGGGAGGCAGGTCAGTACCAAGCATGCAGCTTGGACCTCTTCTAAGTATAAAGCCCACTCAATCTTTTTGTCATCCTGATGGGCTGCTGTAGTTCACTCTACATATCATTTATGATCAAGACCATGTTTCCTCCCTCTGAGATGAGGAATGAAGGGTAGTGGGTAGGTGGAGGACTTGTGTGGCCAAGTCTCCAGACCAGCTCATGAAAGCTTCTAAGGGCTAAGACGCTAGTAAGGGATGCGAGTGTCTACTTGACTACCAGTTTTGGAAGTTATCCCTGCTTTCCAATTAAGAATTTAATAAGTCAGGCCACTGAAATGTGATTGCTGAAGGCTGTAGAAGAACCACTTGGATTTGTGTCAGATTCACTTTTTATTCATGATATCAAATTTCAAATGAGCTCTCAATATTGAGAAGTCTCTCCGAGGACTTAATTTCTGTGACACTATGACCTACTTTCTTCTCGAACCTCTCATCTCCCCTTCCACAATTTATACCATCAGATGAGAAGTAACTTTCTCAGTTTTCATTGACTATACATACAGACCCATCTCATAAGATGGCTATAAGGATTAAATGAGTTAAATGAAAACTAATTAGAACATTACTTGTCACATAGCAAACTCTCAGTAAATATTAACTGTAATGATGATTATTATTACCTGTGCCTAAACTCATTTCCTCTTCCATCTTTCATCTGAGGAGGAGTCCCTGTTCCTGCCAAAGCCAATTCCTCAACCTGCTTTCTGGATCCCACTTTTTTTTTTTTTAACCTACTGATTACTTTTCCTTCTGTCTGAATTTAATTTAGCAACATAGAAATGTGTTTTATTATTCTCAAGTGTTCAGCCCACTCTGAATCTGGCTTCTATACTATAAGTCCTAGAAATCTGCTCTTAACACGTTCATCAGTGACTTGAATTTTGCCAAAACCAGTGGTCACTTTTCAGTCCTCCACTTACTTCAACACAGCTGATGGCCGTCTCCTTCCCCAAACCTCTTTTCTCTTACGTTCCATGACACAACACTTTCTAGGGTTTTCCCTTGCCTCGCTGATCACTCATTCTCAGTTTTCTTCCCACTCCTCCTCTACTATCTAAATGTTGTCATTTTCCAAGAATATGGTCGTAGACTTGTACATTCCCTCTATACTCTCACTCCTGCCCATGATTTATTCACAACACATGTACTGAAATGGCAAATTAAGATCTCCAGACTACCCTTTCTTGTGCCAACACAGCATGTCTTCTGGGATACATCACAGCAATTTAAAATGTACAGCTTAAATCAAAACCTTGATTTCCTTCCCACCCCACCTTCCAAAATTTCATCTTCTAATCTGTCCCTCTTAGTCAGTGTCACCAACATCCCTGCAGTGGCTGACACCACTGGATTTCCTTCTCTTTTTCTTAGTTTCCACTTTCATACAATTCACCATCTAACCCATTAGCAAATCTTCTCTATTCCATCACTAAAATATACTGCAAATCTGTCTACTTCTCTCCATCTCTGAGTCTCTACCATTTTGGACTAAGCATATTTCACCTCTTAGTTAGACTGTTTCTTCCCTCTTACTTCCTCTCTTTTTCCATTGAAATTTATTATCCACAGTGATGTCTGAATGAGCTTTAAAAACTACGTAACATTTTTCAATTTTTGGTGCCCTCCCAATTCATTAATATACTCCTAACTTCTTACTATAGGAGCTGAGCTCTGCTGATCCCTAATCCTATCTTCATGCCATCAAAATTTCTCTTTACAATTAGATTATCTTTATTGAGGTAGTGATGGTTTGGAACACTGTATGTGTTTTAGGGGTATATTTTCAAACGTATATTACCACACCATGCCCACTACCTAAACATCGATAATCCTCTGACACAGTCCACTGGACTCCTTCTTCCATTTGAGCCCAACTCCCTACCCTCCCCTTCTGGTAACCATAGTTCTGAAGTCAGGTATCTAGGGTTTGTTTGGTTTTCAACCCCATGTTATACTGTTCTACTCCAGCTCACTCCATTCCAGTTACACTAGTCTTTTTACTCAAACACATTAAGTTCAAGACCTTTTAAACATCCTATTTCTCTGCCTAGAATAGTTCCATTTTTCTTTTTTTGTTTTATGATTATAGGTGAAATGTTATGTCTTAGAGAGACCTTTTCTCATTTTCCCACCTAAACAACCTTCCTTGTCTTCCCATTATTTTCTACCTCTGTGTCCTTTTAATATTCTTTCATGCAATTATTAAAATGTATTTTCTTTTTTACATTCTGTCTCTCTCCTGGCCCCAAAGGTATATGGTTTATTTCCATTTTTCTCACTACTATTTACAAAATGCCTGATACATACTAGAATCTACATAATACTTGCTCAGTAAAAGAGGGGATAAATAAGTTGCTGTCAGCATGATTACCTGAGCAGTTGTGATCTTAGAACTAAGACAGAACTTTGGCAAAAATCATTTTTAAAAATGCACCATGACAAATTACTTTTTCAGGAAGTGGTGCCAAGTCTTATCAATGAAGCATCTCCTAACTGTGACTAGATCTTTCCTTCTTCCAGTTTTATGTAGATTATATGCCTCTTCTATAAAATCCTTCCCCCTGTGTATTTAATTCCTAACCAAGATCCAACTTTAATTCCCAGTCTTGATTAAATATGTCCCCACATTCTAGCCAACTAGATCCTCACATTCTTCACAAGAACTGCAGAACACAATAATTACATTCCATTTTGCGCATATGTTATGAGTTTAGCATTGGCTGAGGAAACAGGTCTCAAACATAAAGTTCTTTGAATTGATATTTTCTCCCAGCATCCTTTGTACTAGAATACAGTAAACATTTTATTTATTTATTTATTTTATGATTTCTTTTTATTTATTTATATATACAAGATCTAGGATGTAGGCCAGAGGTGTGTGTATTGGGGTGGGGAGGGGGGTGAGAGGATTCAATAGAGACAGAGTGGGGAGCAGGACAGGCAGACTGAGGGGAGCAGCGGGCAAACCAGGAGAGGTCTGCTGTGTAATGTGGGTCAGCTCCCTGGCTGGGGATCGAACTCAGGCTGTGGCCATGATAGCACTGAGACTTAACCCTTAGGCCACCAGGGAGGCCCTAGTAAACATTTTATAATATTACCACTTATTAATTCCCACTGCAAATCAACTTTCTATTTATTTTTAACTAATTTATCTTTTAACAAACATTTTTATAGCACTTACTCTGTACCAGGCTCTAGTCTAAGGACTGCAGTAATATTAATTCATTCAAACCTCCTAACAAACATAGGAGGTAGACAGTATTATTTTCTTTAATTGATAGGTTGGGGGGAACAGAGGCAAAGACAAGTTATTTGTTCAAAAGACCAGAATTTGAGTCTAGGCAACGAGGCTCTGAAGTCTCCATTCTTAACCATCAAGCAAGACAACTTCTTAACTCTTGTGAGGTAGGTGTGATTACTCCTGTTTCACCAGGAGGAACACTATTCCCAAAGGTTAACTTTGCTGGGATTACACAGTTAATTCATATATTCAACATGAAATATTTGAGTGTCTATAAATCGTTAAGCACAATGCAGAGTTTAAACAGACTTGTCTGCAGGGAGCTTATGATCTAGCTAACACGCTGGCAATGCAGCACCAAAATTTTAGTCTCTGATTCCAAAACTCGTGGTCTTTCCAAGATCCCCTTCTAACAGAGTAGATCAAATTGGGTTCAGAGATGAATCTTCAACTAACAGGGGGTAGAGGTGGGACAGCTTTGAAAGGTTTCACTGAGGAGGAAACTACCACCTACCATTTCTGCTATTTAAATGGTTAAATGTTTTACATTTAAATATAGTTCCCGTTTGGACTCTGTAATCTCCATGAGGACTGGGACTCTAACTTAATATTGCTCACAGTGTTTTGGGCAGTGTTACACACAAGGTTAATGTCCAATAAAGGGATCATGAACGAGCCATGACTGGTTGAATTCTTGCAACAGCCAACAAAGCTGGCAGTCTCAATTTTGCTACATTTAAGATTTCCAACTTGAACAATTCAACCTCTTCAAGCTTGAACATTTAATTACCATGCAGACATATATGAGCTTTTCCCAGCTCTTTAGGGACTATGCCTCAAAGACTGAATGCTATAAAACCAGGAAGTCCTCTGAGTATTCTCTTTACCACCTGACTTAGGTGCTATGAACTTTCAGATTCAATACTGGTTCCTCAAAGAACCTCACAGCACCATTTGCTATCAAGCCTAGTAAAACAAGGATCCCAACTAAAAGATCACAATTTGTCTCATATTTAAGTTGCAAAATAGGTAAACTGAATTCTTACATTTTTCTCACTAGTGCAATAGGAAATACCAGGGCCTTGGTCCTCAGAAATGACGAAAAACCAACCCAAATGTATACACAGTAAACACCAATGATTGCTATGCTGTCTTGTTTATTTTGGAGGAATGGAGATTTATTAATAATAAAGTTTCACCATGTGCCAGGCACAGCTAGGTCACAAAGAATCAGTCATAGGAGGTAACGCAGACAAAAAAAACACATTAAGTCACCTAGCCCTGCATCTGTCAAGAGTGTGAGCTCCATTTTGCCTTTGAGTTTTAACAGACTCTCAAAATAAAATATGACATACTAGGTGATTTCTTATCTGTGATTGAGAATTATCATTCAAGATAGTGTGTCTTATGGCAAATTGTAAAACAACATACAAAAATTTCAACTCCTCAAGGTTCCAATTCATAACCCTATGCAGGCTGTTCCTCTCAAAACCTACACAGAAAGAAAATTGATGAGTAGACTTCAATTAATAGGAGTCCATGGCATCTTTTACAGTCTAGTGGGCAGAGGGGGAAAAAGAAACATTTATGTATTTTGCACTTATTTATTTAACCTTCTGGGTGGATTGCATTGTTGTATTTGGTTTTACATCCTGAATTACAAAATTTATGATGGAACGTGTGTCAGCTGTTTGCTGAAGAAAAGAAAGACATCTGTTCTTTGCCTTCACTCATAATAGAGCCAAGTGTTCTACATGTTCGTTTAGGAGAGAAGTTAAAACAAGTGAAGGGTAAGAGTATATCCCTACCTGGACTGCCTTTCCTACCTCTTCTGTTCTTTCCTTCTGTCAGTGTCCTAGGCAGGCTCCTAGTGCCTTCTGCCTGGTCCACTGAGGCCCTTTATTTGGTTGTCTCTCAAATCCCTCCAATCCATCTGGTCAATATCAACCAAAATCAGAGTCAGTGAAGGTTTTCTGAGAACTAACCATATGCTTGCTCTGTGCATAACATGATCAAACACACACCTTACACTTGCACACATTCACCATTCCACTAATGTTTAATGAAGACTTTGAAAAAGTCAATGTCCTTATTTCTATAGTAGTAATAAGAAGAATTTCTATATCAGAGAGTTATATTAAAAAACACTTTATTGAGGCTTCTTTTGGATATTCAATATTATACCTTTTTCAAGTGTACAATTCAATGATTTTTAGCAGATTTACTAAGTTGTTCAATCATAAATCAGCTTAATCATTACCATCCCAGTATGATCCTTAATGCACCCTTACTTCTCTCTTACACCACTTTTCATCTTTATATTGTTGCTTTTTAAGGGTATTTCATGTAAATAAAATTGTACCATACATACATGGCTTCTGTCACTGAGTAATTTTTAAAATATTTATTCTTAAAAAATTATTCTTTAAAAAAGATTTTACAGATTGATTAAAAACAATGACAGGATAATAGACAAGAACACTAACACACAATTGACAGATAGGCAACTGATGAATAATTGAAATGTCCAGTGCCTATCTAGTATAAAATGATACTAGTCCTAATAGCAGTCAGAGAAAAGCAAATCACTGAGTATATTTTTAAGGTTCATCCATGTCACATCTAGTATATATCCTTAGTGTGTCCCTTTTTACTGCCGAATAATATTTCATTGTATGAAGGCAGCATCTTTTGTCTATCCATTCACCAATTGCTAGGCTTTTAGACAATTTCATCTTATTTACTGCATAGATGAGAAGACTAAAGTTCATAAAGGATTAACAACTTGCTAACGATCACACAGATAATCAATGGATGAATTGAAATTCTTTCCCGTGTTTTCTGACTCCCGGCCTGGCAGTCTTTCCTGTCTCCAAAGCCAATGCTACATTAACCATGCCAAGGAGCATAATTCCATAATGCATTCCCCTGCAAAACAAAAATCTGTGGCTCCTTGTTGCACATAAAATCTCAACTTCCGTGCTAGGGATATGAAGCTCTCTATTATGTTACCACCCATATTTCCTGCCTAATCTGCCACCACACTTTCCCATTCTGTCCTTCTATCATATATCCATCATGACAACCATTATTCTAGTAACTCAACCCACTCTCTGGACCACTATACTTTTATTTGAACAAGATCTGCTTTTTTGAACGGTATTTCTCACTTTTGTCTTATGAAATCTTATTCATTCCACACGGCAGAGTTCAAGTCAAAGCTCCAATACCTTTCTTGTCCTATTGACCCTGGTCAAAATTAATCTGTATTTTTAAAAGCCATTTCGTTGTAATAGGTGACCAATGAATATGTTGATGTGGACTGAAATGATCGAAAAATCTCAGTTGTGTAATGAATGATTCAGTAATGGGAAATACTAATCTTTAAAAATTCAATTAAAACATTTATGAAACACCTAGTCATAACACAGTAGAGTGGTATTTGTACCTGGGATAGGATGCTGTTCCTATCCACCTGCCTTCCTCTTACCATGCCATATACTTATATCCATTTTTGTTGGTCTGCAATACAAGACTGTAAACTTGTCCAGAGAAGAAGCTGTCTTATGCACCCATGTATACTGATCACTTAGCACTATGCCTGATTCATGTAGTGATGAATACTCACTAGTTGCTTTTAGAGTGAATGAAAGAGCAAAAAAGAGAGTAAGTGAATGAGACACAGAAAACTCATTAAGAGTAGGTAGTACTGGCTGGTCTGACATCGGTGTTCTAAAAGAGGTTTCTCCTTTAAGAAAGATTAATCTTCTCATTGGCCTACTGGGCTTTTTTGTAATGTTTATTTTTATTTATTTATTTTATTTTTGCCTAGAAAAACTGGGGTATAGACCAAAGGTGCAGGGTGGGGTTGGGGGTGAAAGAATTCACTAGAGGCAGAGTGGGGAGCAGAACAGGTAGATTTACTGAAAATACACTGCTGAGGGAAACAGTGGGCAAGACAGGAGAGGTATACTGTGCCATATGTGGGTTAACACGCCAGCCAGGGATCGAACTCAGGCCATAGCAGTGACAGCACTGAGACTTAACCCCTAGACCACCATGGAGGCCCCTCACTGACCTACTGTTAATCCCACTTCCTGCTTAAATCCGTTAAGTATATATATGTAGAATATTTTCCTCCCAGTCCAGTTCCTTTAACACTATCTAAACAAGGGCCAACAACAACAACAAAAGAAGAATGTGTAAACACAATTTCTTTACAAGTTATACTTCAGCAAGGTCTAAGACTCTCTAAGAAGGTTTAAGTCTACTGAGGACATAGCAGCAGGCTTAGCACATGGTATGTAAGCGTAAATAGCTATTGAATAATTGGGTCCAATAAACATTTATTAAGCGCCAACGATCAAGACCAAGTTGTTACCGTCCAGGCTCCTGGCACAAGAGGACTAACATAATTGTAGCAATAACACAACTGAGTATTCAGTCATTGCTCTTTGGTACTTTTTAAAGTGCTTTATATGAAATAATGCATTTAGTCCTCAAAACAACTCTTAAAAGTATAAAAGATAAAGAAAATGAACAGGAAGAACCTGAGGTATAGAGAAGATTCACAAAGTATAGGCCTAGCAAATAGTCTACTTGGAATTTAAACCCAATCAGTCTGGCTCCTTATGAGAACGTTTCTAAGCAAGGTGAGGGATCATGTCCCCTTCATTTTTAGTTTCCCAATACTCACAAGCACTCAATGACCATATGTTAATGAAGTGTGCCAACTACAAGGTTAACAGGAATTAGGGAAATAATAGATATGCTTTGCATTGTGCAATAATAATATGGCTTAATGTCAGGTGGGGGAGAGGGTGAAAAGCTTAGGTTTTAGAGCCAGACCATGAGTTCTGTGCTTGAACTCTAGTCTCACAGGTAACCAACTTAGGGCCTATTTCTTTTCCAACAAGAAATGACCTATCCCAGTACCATACACTACCCATTCTAGGCCAGAAGACATTTTGTAAGTTTGAAGACTATCAGTTTGAATTCTAGACTCAAAGACTCAACATCATTCAAAATAAAGATGACTAAGTCTAAAGTTAAAAGATTTTTCTCAGGTCACACACCTGGTTGTTACCACCACTAAAATTCAGTTTCCTGAGTTCCAGCCCAGTGCTCTTTCGCTTTAGTCACAGAGTTTCATTTGAGGTAGGGCAGTTGAACAAAACACCGTAAGAAGCAAATTATTCAAAATGGGACTTTCCAGAGTCAGTCTAGAATTGGACAGCTGCCTACTCGTGTTCATGCAAACCACGCCCCAGTTTCACTAGAGATCTGAAATCTGACTCTCCTGTGATGTCAGAGGCCGGGGGTATAGTTCTAGCAGTGAGTAATGTTCTGGAGATAAGCTTCCCACTGTCCTGCTACCTCCTAAAAACTCTCCCTTGCCTCCTATCTCTATCAGGATAGCTTGCTTGATTTCCAAGTCTTTCAGTGAAGGGAAAAAAAGGAAGAGGAGAGAAAAAACACTATCACTTCACTGTTGACACAGTTATTCCTCTGGGGCAACACAAGAACACATTTTACCCTAAATTCTCTCTTGTTCTAAATCTGGAAGGAAAAAAAAAACAGATTGAATGCAGACTAGAAATAGGAGGTGTTCAGAACAAGGTGATTATGATTAGAACAAGAGATGGAAATATCATCCCCAGAGTGTATGTACCTTTAAGAAAGGCACCTGTGTGGGCATAATCTACAGCACTTATACATATAGTACAGAGAGCTAGTGCCAAGAACATAGGCGTTGGAGCCAAATGAGGCAAGGTTCAAATCCTAACCTTGTCACTTACCAGATGAGTGTCTATATACTACTGGTCACTCTCATAGTTTCATTGGTTTAAAAAACAAGATAATAATACTGACTTTACAAGGAGTTGTTGTTGATGAAAAGAGATTTCATGTGAAAAGATCTAATAGAAAATTTGGTGGGCAGTAGGGGTTTAATAGAATGTTAGCACGTCCCCAGGCCTTGTAGTTGAAACGAATGCTTTATATAGAGAGAGCTCTTTGGAATAAAGAAAACACTTTGTGGGAAGTGGAGAGTTGAGAATGACTTCTTAAACCACAGGAAAAATAAGGGACTGAGGCTACTCTTCCTCTGAATGAGATACCATGTTAAACTTGTACCTTTGTCTTCACAAGGGCTGTTCTAGCAGAGGAATGCAGCAGGAACCACCTCCCAAAGAAACCTATTGCATTTTCTATCAAATTTCTGATGTGTTCAATGGTTCACCGTGGCAAAAGTCTTCATCTTATAAATTCAACCCGCTCTTACCTGCCTTTACTCTTTGCCTTAGCAGCACAGAATGGTGAAGAGAGGACATTTCCCCAACACAGTTCACTTCCAAAGGTTGGAGTGAATCCCCTCCATAGAAACTTGAAGCGTGGGCAAGTAATCCCACTGACAAAATTAGGAAATGGAATTGAAGAAGTACATTCCACTGCTGCCGAAAAAGAGGAAGGACAGACAAGTGTTTCTGCATCTTGAGTTACTCAAGACCTAAGAAAGGTATTCTTGGGAAAAAAGAACATAATGAGCTGTCAATTCATTAAACTCCAGAAAGTATCAAGAGTAAGTTTAGTTTAGCAATTGTTGAAAGCAATTCATTATCAAAAGATAAATGAGGATGAGGAGGAAACTGTACCTCAAAGACAGGTTTATAGGTCTAAGACATTCTAGAAATGAGGTGGTTACTAAAGTCACATGCTTTAGGATTAAAATGCCCAGGGATCTTACTGAGAAACAGGAATTCAGAAGTGAAAGCATAAACTTGGACCTGTGGTGTGCACAATGCTAGGGGAGTGTTGCTGGGGCAAATATGCTTTGCAAAGGGGCCAGAAGCCTGATATTTGAGTAAACGCTTTCTCAGTGACAGGAACACCACACTTAGAGGGAAGATAGAAAAAAGAAGGTTCTAAAATTTGCATTTGAGAAAGAAGGGCAAGAATGACCTGATAAATTGGGTTAGCGTTCAAATTTCTAAGTTGTGTAAGAGGATAGGAATATTTCCAACCCTATTCTGTAGAAAGAAGAAATATATATCAAATATTGGGTGTGTGTGTGTGTGTGTGTGTGTGTGTGTGTGTGTGTGTGTGTGTATACACACAAAAAGGACTCCTACCTCACTCCCGGCAACTCCCCAGAGATATTTCAGACCAAAATTAACCCCTTTTTGAGATATTTCTCCAAATTGAATTTAAGATAATCAGTTATGGTCTCCAGATACAGGGACAAATTGACTCCTATTCTTGTAAAGCTGAGGCTCAAGATTTTCTTTTTGCTCATAGCTGCTCAGTAAAGAGAGTGGTGAGGAGAATGGTGATTGCTTTGTGTGTGGTGTCACTAAGATTTGGTAGGTGTGCCACCACTGTCTGCACTAGGTGTTCAAGATACCAACACTTTACACTATCAGGCAAAACTGAGGGATGCCCATTGGACTCCAAATTATTAAGGGAGAACACCCACAGTGCCCATTCTAAAGGTTCCTGCCTATCCACATACATAGAAATGAAGTAATAAAACTCTAAGAGTGTCCAAAGATTTTTAATCAATGGGAAGTTCAAAAGGAATAGTGAACAGAAGAGGAGGAGGGGAGCAGATTTCAAAATATGTACTCCTGATCAAACTCTGAAATCACCCCATTGTGGGCAGATGTTCAGCCAAGCGGGCAGGGCCCAAAGTGGAGCCACCAAGATCCATGAGCAAAGCTTCCAGGAGAATCCAAGGAAACTTCCCAGCAGGAAACACAAACAAGAGGTTTCATAGGGCACAACGGCCCAAGAGAGGAGGAGAGAAACATAGTTTAGAATATACCTCCCAAGCAAAGTCAAGATGGTCACCCCAAAACCAGTCAGGAGAGTGTGTTCTGTCACCTGCCAGAGTGCTGGAGCCAGATATGGAGCTGCAGTTGAGAGTCATCTGAAGGGCTTCACGTTGGGTCTGAGGAGAAATGGGACCTCACCCCACCTTCTATCTTCCCAGAAGGCAACTTAGCCAAAGCAGGAGCAAAAGCAGAGACTTGCACAAAAGCAGAAGGCTTGGGCAGAAGCTGAAGGCCTGGCCAGAAAGCCCTAAGGCTTTATTTTTTAAAAAGTCTGCCCTGAAGCTCTGCTCTACCCCTTCATTCCAGTTGTCCCAGTTCAAGTACTTAGGAGGTGGAGCCATGGGACTCATGACTTCCAATTTCTCCCAGCTGTCTCTGCTTGGGAAGTCACAGGAGTGATGAGGGTGAGACAGTTATCTTACATTTACACTTCTGGTGTTTCAGACTTTCCTATGGTTTTCAAAACAGTTCAGTGACCTGAGAAGAATGGTGCTTTTACTATGTTTTGAAATAAAGACTCAACTAGTAAGAAGGAATATTTTTATTTTCCCGTATCTTATATTTTATTTCTAGGAGACCTGAGTACAATTCTGGTGGGATTCCTGAGACAGAATTTTTGTTTGTTGGTTGGTCCTTCTGATGATTAACTCTATGTGTTAACTGGGCTGAGCCATTGTACTCAAATATTTAACCAACACAGTTCTAGGTGTTGCTGTGAAGGTATTTTGTATATAGGGTTACATTTACAATCAATGGACTTGAAGTAAAAGAGATTATCATTGAGAATGTTGGTGGGCCGCACCTAATCAGTTGATGATCTTAAGACAAAAACTGAGATTTCCCAAAGGACACAAAAACATTAATCCAAAAGGATACATGCACCTGTATGTTTACTGCAGCACTGTTTACAATAGCTAAGATATGGAAACAACCCAGATGCCCAAAAATAGATGACTGGATCAAGAAGATGTGGTACATATACACAATGGAATACTATTCAGCATTCAAAAAAGATAAACACATGCAATTCACAGCTACATGGATGGAACTAGAAGGGATCATGCTTAGCAAAATAAGCCAGAAAGAAAAAGTATCGAATGATTTCACTTATAACAGAAATATAAGGGGGCCAAACAAGAGAGAGATATTCAGCGAGGGAGGGGGAGGATAAGGGTTCAAAAATGGGTAGAAAAGAGCACAAGGGACTATGGTGATAGGTCACGGGTGAATCAGTGGTGGGTTACCCAAGGGGAATACACAATAATGTAAAAGATATAAAAAACAATAAAAAAAACCTGAGGTTTCTTGGAAGGGACCATATTCTGCCTCAAGACTGCAGCAGTAACTACCGCTAAGCCCTAGTTTTCATTCTGCTCTATGGATTTCAAGTTTTCCAGACCCTACAACAACTGTATGTGTGTATATATACAATGTGTGTGTGTATATATATATATATATATATATATATATACAAGTATGTGTGTGTGTATGTGTATGTGTGTGTGTATATATATATATATTCATGTATATATATGAATCTGCCACTGGAGAATCCTGATGGACGTGGACTTATCTCCAATGTAGCTTTTTCTCTAAAGTTTTATTTCCAGATAGTACAAACTCAAGATTAATTTCTGGGTCTTATTTATGTTACTACTTCCCATTTCCACTGGCTAGTAACAAGCCACAGTAAAGTATTTTAGCTTAAGGAATATACCAGAACCTGAACAAATACATGGACCCTCTAAGAAAAACTTACACCCATGGCAATAAAGAACTATGATGCTTTGAAAAAGAACACAAGACACACATAGTCTCATTTAACATAGGTTCAGCCAGTAATTATTACAACAGGCAGGACTAATTTTAGGAGACTTTCTGAAGGTAAGTTTTTGAGTCAGATTAAGAAGTGATTTAGAAATGTGAGGGACATGGAGAAAGGAACAAATCAGAGAAAGGCCAAAAGTGGTCTTTTGTGTGTGTGTGTGGGTGAAGAGAGACAGACTATTTAAATTTGTGATGAAAGATGAAGAAATAATGGAAACCCAGGTCAGTGAGGACAGAGGCCTATTGTGCTGACAAAAAGCCTAAGAAGAACTCTTATTTTCCCTGGGATCAAAAAGTAACAAGCCAGCATGCATGCGCGTGCACACACAGCACAGAACTGGAACATTTAGAGAGCTGAAGTATTCATTGTTTGTCCAGGCAGGTCCTCTGTATGGAAGTGAAGGAACTGTTGCAACTGAATGCCTAAGACATCCCAGCTGCACAAATACGTGCAAAGCCTCTCCCACGTCCCTCAGATGGCACACTTAACACGTATGTTTACTTCACAGAACTGAGTCTCTGTCAGCCTGAGGCTCTATTAGCAATACAGGGCTGAAAAGGAAGTTACAATACTATAGTCTTAGCAGGATGGCTGACCCTTTTTGGTGTAATTGTCCAAAGACAGCAAATGGAGAACTCCAGAGACTTAGCCTTCGCCTTCCAGAGAGACAGTCACAGAGCCTAAATGAGTAAAGCAGCAATTTCATAAACCCCATTTTCTTTTTTTTTGCACGTGACAATTCAAACTGGCACCAAAGATTTCGAAACCAATTTCTGTCCCATGAACGCTATTTCAAGTTTCCCAAAACTGGAGCAACTGGGCAGCTATTAAGTCATTCAGTTTCTCGCTCTGTCTCCATAAGCAATTTCCTCCTTATCAGAATTACCCAAGTCTAGGAAGTTCATTTTCCCAGAAGTTCATTTTCCCAGGATAATACAGTAACCTTTCTCTCCTTTTCCTTGCAATTTGTTACACCACCTTTCTCTCATTGTTCGTTCTTCTTAAAATAATTTAAGTTCCTGCTCTGTGCCATGTACTGCGCATGCAGTCTAATGCTGTAAATAATCAAGTAAATAGGCAACAGTTACAATGCATTCAAAATACAAGCATTTGTTTAGTGCTTTATTTGTGCCAACCACTGTTCTAAGCACTCTATATATATTAACTAATTTTGCTCTTATAACAATGCTATAACTAAGGTTCTCCTTTTATCCCCATTATACAGATGAGGAAAATAAGGCCCAGAGATGTTGAATGATTTGTTTACAGTCACACAGAAAGAAAGGACTAGGACAAGAACTAAATTCAGGCTATCTGTCTCCAGAGCTTGCCTGTTTAACCATGGATGTAAACGGAAGGGCTAAGCATCATCATGGAGAAAGCAACGGGATGAGGAGCACAAAGGAGGGGTTTGTAGCCCAGACTTGTGGCTTGGGGAGAGAAGCTGCATTTAAAATTCAAATCAGATCATATCAATCTCCTTCTCAAAATCCTTGAGCGGCTCCCCACTGGATTCAGAATAAAATTTGCATGTCCTACCATGGCCTAGAAATACTTTGCTCAATCTGGGCTCTTTCAGTCTCCTTGGCCTTGCTCCTCACCTCACTCTATCAATCCCATCTCCAGCTAAGCACTTTTTAGTTGTTAGCTACTGCCTCCATCCACTCAGCATTTAAATCTCAAAGTCATTTACAAAGGCCTCCCTTATTCTACATTAATTCCAATAATAACTAATGATAATAATTAGATCAAACACTAAATTATACTAGATTGTACGCAGTACTCTAAATGCCTTCAGTATAAACACATTTAAATAATTCTGATGTCATACACTAATATTATTTCCATTTTTATAGGTAAAAAGGTGAAGCAATATTATAGCATTTTGCACTTTTCCTCACTATAATGATCAAATGTGCAAACATGTATTTATTCATCTAATATTCCCTAGCCTGTCAACTCTACAAGGTTAGGATCTGAATTCATTCTCTTCATCGTTGCAGCTCCTCTGTCTAACAATATCTCATACATAGTAGAAATTTCATAAATGCGTAATGAATAAATTAATAGTAGACATTTAGGAAACGTATTCCTCTCAAAACTTGCACAGTTTCTTTCTCTTAACAATAAAATGGACAGATGAGAAAGGAATTAAAGGAAATTATTACATAGTAATTGTTCGGGCTACAGAAAATTGAGTAACTTTGTTTGCTTTCCTGTCATGAAATTCTCATTATCGCCCTTTCTGTTACAATAGGGTGGAGGCAGGGACCGCATGTGGTCTCAGCCAGAGGAAAGAACATGGGATTTCCACAAACACATCTAGGTTTCAATTCTGACTTTATCACAGACAAACTGCATGGTCTTGAGTAAGCCCCACAGATTCCCTAGCCCACTTTTTCCCGGACTGCGAAGTAGGGACAATGATGTCCGTAAAACCGTTTAGTGGGAAGAATGAGGTGAGATAACGTGCACAGAGGTGAGCTAATGTATTCTTGGCATCTAACAGAAGTTGAATAACTGCTGGCTCCTTTCCTCTGCTGCAATTGCAGGCTGGCATATGGGGCTTTGAAAATAATCTAGACAAGCAGTACTAGGTAGACTGGACCCTAGAAAAGTGAGGCCCAAAATGTAATGAGGGGATGGGGCAGGGCAGGGACTATATTATCTGGCCTGCTGTTGCCTTGGATCAAATGAACTGGATAATCGCCATGACCCCAGCTTACTTTGTGGACACAACCTAAGAGGAGGTAAAAAAAGTACACAAAACCCAGAGGGGTCACTTTTGGTACTTGTCAACAGCTCTGGTGGGGAGTAAGTCAAGACAATAAACGAAAAGAGCAATCCAGTGAGCTCTGTAGCCTGTTCTCTATTTCAAGGGACAGTCCCTGCTTTGTTTCTCATCTCTTGGTTGAAAGACTGTTCCCTGAAACACTCCAGGCTTCCGAGAACAGCTCTGGAGGCAACTCCATGAAGTGCTGGCCAGGGACTGATCAGAAGTAAGTAAACAGAAATAACCCTGCCCCCAGGAGTATGTGGTTTGGGGGATGCAGAAGGGAGAAAGGGGAACCTAAACGGTCCTCTTCCTTCCTTCTTTGTCTCTCAACATCCATATTCATTCTTTTTTAGATCAACCTTGACCTCCTTCTCATCTCCCTCTTTTCCCAAAAAACATTATAGAAGGGGTAGCCGTCTGTGAGGGTGCCTTCCCCTTCCCAGAAGTAACTGAGAGAGGCATAAAAGTCTTCCCAGGAGGAGTCAGTCCTTCCCAAAGCTGACCTCTGCTAATAGGTTTTGTCTTCTCTCCAAAGGGAGGCTCTGCACCAGTGCCTGCGTGTGTTCTGCTGAGCTGCCTGTGTTGAAAAAATCTGTGTCTGTGCAGGTGTGTGAATGCCAGCCCCTAACATTCTGTTTAAACACAGCTATAGTGAGTTGTAGAACTCCAATTATTCTATCTTCTCAGGCTGACACAAAATAACCGTCGGTTAACTAAGATCCAGTGTATCATAATCCTAAGTAGGTTTTCTTCTTAGCACTTTTGTTAAGAGAAAGAGCCATATTTACATAGTATCCTTTTACATTTGGTATCAGCTCCACTCTCTCTCCAGCCCCTGGTTTTCCAAAGTATGTCCTGGAGAATCCTAACTTCAGCTCTAAATCTTTCTTGACATGATCAGATTTTTATGGGGTCAGTGGAAAAGAATCTTAAATTTTAGAGAAAGTTTCCTTTTTAGATTGTATTACTATAAAAAAGAAGTAAATCAGAAGCCTTTAGATCTCAATAAGGCTTTTTGTTTAGGTTCCCAACTGACACCAGCAAGTTTATGCTCTTAGCTCTCACACAATGACTATCTTCTAGAAGGTGCTAGATGCTATGGGAAGCACATTGAGTACCAGTGGCAACATCGATGTTAATATTAGCACTTCATAGTTCTAATTCTTGAATATAATTTATATATTTAGTTCTTAAGGTATATAGAATTTGTATCTCAATTTTGATATAAAGCAATTGGGACATGGAGAGGCTAAGTAATTTTGCCCAAGGTCACATAGTGGTAGAGCTGGGGTTTGAAAGAGGAAGTCTGGGACCAAAGTCTACATTGTTAATCACTATTTACACCAATATAGATTTTCTCATTTAGGCTTTAAAACAATCGTACGAGATAGAATATTAAAACGCCTATTTCCACATGAGGAAACTGTATCTCAGAGAAGTCATCTGCCTAAGAGATAGACATGTAACAACCCAATTCAATTCACTGTGTTAATTGAGCACCCACTTTGTGCCAGGCACTATACTCGGCACCAATAATACAGAATGATAAACTAGTTGCATTTATTCATTTTTTCCCATTTCTTTTTATACTCTTACTTCTTCCTGAAGTGAAGGCTAACAAAGAGTTCAAGTGGAAAAGGGTCACAGGTAGTCAAGATTAGCAGGCATGTCAGTCAGCGCTATGCACATGCCTGAGAACTAGAAGATATTTAGACAAACCCGAGCAAAGCCAAATATGAACCTTAGCTCATTTTCAATTCTTTCTGATTCAGGTATGAGCATTCAATCATTTGTATCTGTCCATTCCGTAAACATTTACTGAGCATCTACTATGCTCCAGATCATAGACTGAAAATGGAGACGTTAAAAAAGATTAGTACTTGAACTTGGGACATTCTTGGTTTAGAAGGAAAGAAAACACATAAATACATTCACACATATATACATCACAATATGACAAATGCAATAATTGGGATTTTGAAATAATAAAGGTAATAATAATTGAGAGTAATTTTGGGTGAATTGCAGGGAGCACATTCAGAAGATGGCATAGATGCGGAGTCTTGAAGGATAAAAGGGCACTTGCCAGATGGAAATGGGTCAAGGAATGAGTATCACCACTGAACTGAGACTATATTTTTAGTAAAATCCTGACACCTGAGTCCAAGAATCAGTGACTATAAAGGACTTAATCATAGCAGTCAGGTTAAAATAAATGTCTGAGTTGAATAAGCAAATGGTATTTTGGGGAAAGGTAGACCAGGCAGATGGAATGGCATGTACAAAGTCAGGAAGGCAAGAGCGTGGCACATTTGAGTCACAGTTTGCTCAGTGCACTCAGCTAGCAGCTGTGCATGACATAGTGGGCATAAGGGGAGATGAGGACAAAGAGGTTAAGTGCAACATTCTGAAGGACTTGGCATAGCAAGTAAGAAATGGGAATCCTATCTTGAAGACAAAGGGCAACCAACTAAGGAAATAACATCATCCTAATTGTGTTTTAATACATGATAATCACTACTGGCTTTTACAAGAATAATTTTAGCACCAGAAGAATGGAGGGTGGATTGGAGTGGGGGAAGAGTGAGGACAGTAAACCAAGCTGGAAGGCTATCATCATAGCTGTAGTTATAGAAGAATGAAGCACTGAACTAAGAGGAGGGGATGAGGAAGAAAGGAAGGGGAAAGATTAAAGAGAAGACTCTAAGAATTGACTGTGGGGCGGTGACAGGAATATCAGATAAGCAGCAGTGGTGGTGGCGATGATGGTGAGGGTCTGCGCCTCCAGATGAACCAAAGGGGTTTACCTGAGGTGATCAGATAACACATACACACATACTGATAAGTACGGGGACTTGTGGAGAAGCAAAGGACAGGGGTTAGGAAGGGAGAGGAGCCCAACAGACCACAGAGTGGACTGTGACAACCCACTTTGAAAAGAAAGCTGTTCAAGATGGCTCCCTAACTCAGCCTAGGAGGTAGTGGAGTCCAGGTGTAAGGCAAATCTTTGGCTCTGACTCCTGAGGCTACCCAGGTAAATAGAACTATCACGAATGCCCAGAAAGAGACAGATGTTTCCTGGAGGGCTGTCTGACATGCCTGAGTGCTGCAAGACCAGGCTTGAAACAGGCAGCAGCTGGGGTTTGGGAGGACACGGGCATGTGGGCAGCCTCCTGCAAGAGCTCTGCGGATGAGGCAGCTGAGAGAAAGATTCTTTCTTCCCAGCCTCCTCCTCCACCCTTTGCTTCAGAGTCCTGATGCTACAGCACCATGCAGGCTGCATAAAGGCTGATTCATAGCTGAGGGATTAAAAGCCGCATACACAGAGACAGCAGAGAGGACAAAATGTGTGCGTGTGTGTGTGTGTGTGTGTGTGTGTGTGTACACACACGCGCATGCATGCACACGTGCTTGCGCATGAGAGCTTTGGAGGAAACTATTTATTCAACTATATATCAAACACAGCTTCACTGGCAGACAATAGCAAATTTGCCTAGACAATTTATGCCACTAATTAAACAGCAGGCTGGGCTGTGTAGCACTAAAGGTAAGACACATTTTTTTAAGTGGGTGTCTCCCTTCAAGGTCTCAATTATAGGAGATGCTTTTGCTCACAAAACATTGAGGCAACAATATCTGGGCATTTGCCTGAGCCTACTGTAACCAAAAATACAGAAAGCCGGGACCTAAAAGGCAAAAGAAAGAAAGAAACTGTTTGGAGATAGATCTGCTACAGTATAAACTTTTCCCTTTCTCTGGCTTACTGCTATAGCAAAACCTGATGGTTGCCTTTGTAAAAAACGTGTCTGTATCTAGGTCCCTGGCAGTGATTTGCCTCTGGGAGGGCCGGCAATCTATTTAATGACTCCATTGACGTCAATAGCATAACTGAAATACTTACTAACATGCATGATTCCAACTTTCAAGGGGGGGGTGGGTGGATGGTGTTTCTCAGCAGTACGAAAACATGAAATGGAGTCAACAGGGAATGAACTCAACTGCTTAGGCAGCAAGTGAGAGATTAGATGCTGCCAGTCTCATGGGTTCCACCTAATACAAAGAAAACATTCACACTAAATTTGGAAATTAATTTCTAACTCGTGAACTAGCTATTAATGAGTAGGGCTTTATTTTGGGCAATGTTTGTTCAAGGGTAACATTTTAACTATTGACATTTTAGTTGACTTGTCAATGTTTTTGCAACTACCCATACTTAGTTTTAGACATACAGGAAAAAATTGCAAATCAATGTAAATATCACAGTGTTAACGCTCGAGGGTAAATTTTTACAAGAAGATTGTTTTATTCAAAATCAATTATCACAAAACAACAATTTGGGTAATTTTTCTCAGAATTACCAGGGCTATTCTAATACCTTTGCCTTATTGTTTTGTATGGGTAATTGAGGTAGGTAATTAAGGCAATTATCCCTATAACTCAGGCTACAGAAAGCTCAGAACACGGGAAAAAAATAATACTTCCAGCTTTTTCTCTTTTCCTTTTTATTATTTTTTCCTCTTTCCTCCCCCCTTTTTTTTATCCCCCCTATCTCTTTCTGTGTCTCTGTCTCTGACTCTCTGTCACTGTCTCTCCCTCTCTTCTTCCTACCTGACTGTCTCCCTCCCTCTTTTCCCCCCTCTCTCCCTTCCCCCTTCTATTTATTACCCTCCACTCTCTCCTATACCTTGAGTGGCCACAGCCTTTGGCAACAGAAATTATTTTATTAGTGTTTGTCCATAAGTGTTGTAATCATGCCTGACAGTTCTTGCTCAATGTAGAAACCAAGCAAATGTTCTGCTTCTGCCAGGCTTTATTTCCAGTCATCTGACATAGATCTACTCTCAGACCATTGCTGTGGTTCTCAGAGAGCTTTTCATTGTGCATACACAGTCCATCTCTCATCCTAAGCCTAAGTCTTGGAAGCTCTGGCAGAATGAGAACTGAACTAATGTCATGGCTTTCTGAATTTCTTAGATTTAAAGATAAGTCACTGAGCCCCTTGCCTACTCTGCAAACAGACCCTGCGTCTGGCACATCCACATGAATCTCCAGGGTGATATTCACAGTGAAGTAAGATATGAGAAGAACCCAAGACTGAGAAAGAGGCTTCTTAGGAGAAAGTCTCTTCTGCTTTATCAACCAGTAGAGAGTCATTTCCTCCCAAGAATGATCTGGACATATATTAGAAGAAAGAATCCCAGGAGCACTGGAAAATATTAATTAATTCTGTTTTGCATTTAGGCCAATTGATTTCAGACTTACTGGAAAGCGCTGTATTATCTCATGCTATTTCTCCACATACACAGCCTTTCCATGAAATACACCTAGTGGACTGGTGTTGAAGACCACTGTCTGGCCTGAAGTCCTCAAGACAATTCTCTGGTTATCTCTGTGCCTTGGTTTGTAACCACTTTGGATGACCCACAGCCTTGGGGTTTGTTTTTCATAACATTTGATGTATTACTTTGATGATGTTCCTGCTCAATATGTTTATTGGCAAATTTTAGAACAAAAAATAGCACAGAACATCCCATCTTACACAACAATTTGGCTGCTAAAATGTTGCATATAAGAGATATATTAGAAATCGGGTCATACTGAATCACAGGTGCTGGACATGAAAAGGAGTAAAGCCAATGAATGATCTTGTAAATACTTGATAATTTATCCTTTCGGTAAATTCTAACTTTCATGTGATCACTATTGAAATATTTACAAAAATAAGGGATACACATCATGAATACACATACATACTCACTAACATCCTCAGTCACGTGCGCAGACATACATATACACATTGATTTTCCTCAATTATCTGAATTTTTTTTCTCTGTTGAAAATAGTTTTGGGGTCTAATATATTGAAAAATACTTCAATTTCCCATTTCATTACATTTTGAATATGCACATATAAGAGATCCCAAGTTCCTGCTTTGCCTTGGAATATTCTTTCTATTTTTTTCTCCTTTCTGTCCCAATCCTTATGCATCATATAGAGAAGGCCCTGAAATTCATATTTGTGAAAAAACAAAATGTGATAGGAAGCAAGGTGCTCATTAAACTCCTCAGCATTAGCATTTTCAACACCTCTATGTGGATTTACTGCATCTTTCTCCTTAACATGACAGCATAAGATTTCTACATTGCTCTACTTTTTGAGTTTTAAATTCTCTTACTTTATTCTGACTTTCCTATTGAAAACACAAAGTAACCACTTTTAAGATTTAAGACTTTTTGTTCAAAATCCATATGACCATACTAATATGTAAACAGAAAGTATATTTCAAACCTCCTTTAATTTCAGTTAAATAGCTGATTTTGAATAGTAAAAAATACAACTGAATATTTTCCATAGCCACACAATACAAACATTGATTCATTATTAAAATTTAATGTATGATCACTTTCTTTAAGACAAAGTTCCTAAACTTTATGTAGTTCTCATAAATGGTTGATACAGCATTTACTGTCTTCCTACCTTGTGAAAATGCCTATGCTAAAGCACTTGGAATATAAAGAAATGAGTAAGCCCTGTCTTCAAGGAGGTCCCACAGAAGAGCCACAGGAACCACCATATATCCTAGGATAGAAATGCTGCCACTGCTAAATGCATGGAGCAATTACACTGATTTTTAAAATAACTTAGGATGACTTTGCAGAAGAGGGAAATTTGTGTTGTATCATGAGAGTGGCAAAAATAACATTGGTTAAACAGTGAAAAGAAAAGTATTGCAGGCTGAAAGAGCTGCTTTGATTTTCACCATGAATTATTTCAGTTAAAGATCAATTTGTAAGAGCAAATGTACCAATTTAACAATGGTTTCTGACAGTTAGCTTTTGAAATGAATTGGATGTTCTTCATTTAGATGTATTTTTAAAAGCCTTTTGAAAATATTGGGCCTCTTTTTCTTTCTCATTCTCCTCCCCACTCTCCTACCCATCTCCCTTTCTCTCTTAAACTTGTTTTTTTACAAGAATACCCTTTCCTAAGTCAGCTAGGTTTTCCTAACAAACTGGAGTACTACTAAATCTGTTTAAGTTATTGTGGGTTTCTTGTAACTTTCACCTTAGATTTCCATTGAAATGTATAATTTCAACTTCAGTTCCAATCTTATTATGAAAAATCAACTTTGAAAGCAGTACTTAAGCTTTCAATTCTCTGTTTGCTCTGAGCCTCTTATTTTTCATTCCTCTTTAAAGTTTCTATTTAAACACATCTCTTTGTCATATGCTGATAAATATTAAAATAACAGGAAAAATCTGCCTGACTTATTTAAGCTGATAATAAAAACAAAACACAGGATGTGTGTGTCCTCCTTCCTTTTCTGACTACAGTTAAGCGTTAGGAGATTTTGAAACCTATAATTATGTAATAATTGGTATGGTTACCTTCTCTTTCCAGTGAAAAGCCACGTTTTTTTGTAGTTTGCCACAAGGACAGACAAAAACAAATTGCCTAAGTGGTATTGTCATTTCTTTGCTCCATTGTTTTAAAAGAATTTAGCAAAAGAGTCTCCAGTTGCCAGGGGGTAGTCCATGTGCCAATAATCACAAAATGATCTTTCCAACAGCATCATTGGGTAATGAGCTAATTTAGAGAACCATAAATATCACATGTTGTTCGAATGTTTGTCAGTATTTATTACAAGAAAACATACTTTAAATATTCAGATAGATGTCAAAAGCATCTTAGCAAATCTGGCTAAAAGAGATGTGAGCAATAGTGCCCCACTGGTAGGCCAATATGACGAAAGGATAGGAGTTTCAAAACTACCTCCTTTGATCTCTAAGTATGTAACACCGGTTATATGTGAAAACACTATTTAGTTTCTTTTTATAAAACTTCTAAAGGAAATAGCACATCAGCACACCAGGTTTTTGAAGTCCATGGATAGAGTACTATTTTCTTCTCTCTGTTTCAGATCATGAGACTCTAAAGGTAAACTCACTTCTACCTAATATCTTCCTTTCACTTTTATTCTTCTTCTCAAACTTTTTCTCATAAAAATATTTTTAAAAGCATGGACCATAAATACTTCAGAAGCCAATGAGCCAATGGAACCTACTGCCTTTGTTCCTTTCTCTTAGAAGTTGGGCTTTTTGCATTATTTCCGTTATACTTAAGGCTGTGATACCAGCAAGAAAACACAGCATCCGAGGAAGGAAGGTCATAAGTATAAAACAAAGGGAATGGCGCTGCTCGAAACAGAGAAGTGCGTGAGGCAGCGTCCGGTGCAGGCCTTCATCTTATTTGATTCTCCTATGCTTTTTCTCAAGTCTACTGTACAATAGTGGGGATGGATAGAAGGGGCAATTTTTGGACTTGAAAAAAAAATCTTATCAAACTGGTTGCTCTTTTTTTTCAAGATGAATATATGTTCAGCGCATCTTCTTGATGTTGCTTCAAGGTGGCCCCTTCTCTCTACAGCTCTCAATTCCACGTGAAAAGTGAATACACAGTACTGAAAGATGAGAAGTTAGGTTTCTTTAAAGAAAATAAAAACACCTTTGAGGAACAAAGTTGGATGACCTCCAAGAGAAATGATTAGTGACCTGGAAAGAGCCTTTGGTTTCACACCTGGAAAGGATGTATATTCAAGTGGGATCTATAGTTGACGCTAAGAGGAAAACCACTAACATACCCCGTGAGGCCCTCAGGTCAATGTGGGGGCACCTCAGGGCCACTGAGGTTAGCTCCCCCACAGTTTACTGGGACCAGCAAAATGAGGTCAAGTCACATTATCAGTACAGCATCACCACATATCCATCACACTGTGAAGCCTGGGGGTGTATACGGTGAGAAAATTACTTAAAATGCTTTTCATTTTCTTTTACATACAATGAAGTTAAACACCAGTATGTCTTCGAAAAAAGTCACCAAGAGACATGTCTTTAAAGGCAACAGTATGTGAACAAACCACTTGCTTAGAACTATTATTCTAAACAAGATTCTGAATAAGAGGCACATTTGATATCTTGAAACACAGAGATAGGCCTCAGAATATGGCTTACCTTGCAGGTTGACTCTGGAGACAGGAGGCTGGCTAGCAGCTGGGGACCTCCTGTGGACACAAAAGAAAAGAAGGCCTGAGTCTTTGTTTGAATATCCCCTCTATGCTTCAGGCCTGCAGCACCTCAAGCCCCACCCCCCCACCCCAACTTTTCCGGTCATAATCAGCTATCAAGTGACATAATGCTATCTCCGGAAGGCAGGCTCCTGTAACAAGGGTAGATGACTGCAATTCTCTCACATCCAGATGGCCTGGAATTTCCCTATGCACAGTCTCCTGGATGCGCCAGCTCTACAGGAAGGAAGTCGTTTGCTCCAGGTCCCCAGGCAGCCCCTCTGTTTTAGGTTACCAGGAGGCATTCAGAAGAGATACACTTGCTCAAAAATAACACCATTTGCCAGAGCAAATTCTAATTTTTTTAGGCAAAGCTGTAGAAAGTCACAACCAGAAGAACACTTAGTGAGCAATCAGACTAGGTTTTCCCTTGCACATTAGAAAACTGAGACCCAGTTTTCCCCAGCCTAGAGAGTCTACTTCAGTATGTGGGATAAGGCCTGGGAATTAGTAGGGTTTGTTTGTTGTTGTTGCTGTTTTCTTTTTACAGAAATTTGTGAATTCTGATACATAGACTGGTTGGGAAGGAAGCCAAAATTTATTTATTCATTTTTTAATTTTTTTATTAATATATATTTTATTGTTATTTATATCTTTTACATTTTGTATTCCCCTAGGGTAACCCACCACCAATTCACCCGTGATCCATCTCCGGGGTCCCTTGTGTTCTTTTCTATTTCATTTTGTGCCCTTATCCTCCCCGTCCCCCCAACCCCCCAAGCGTCTCTCTCCTATTTGGTTTCCCTATAGTCCTGTTATAAGTGAAACCATTCGATATTTTTCTCTTTCTTTCTGGCTTGTTTTGCTGAGTATGATCCCCTCTAATTCCATCCATGTC
>PVIJ01013887.1:0-43235 GCA_004024925.1 Scalopus aquaticus
GGGACAGCAGCAGGTGAGACCATGGGGGTCAGGTACAGTTGGTGAGGGCAAGAAGTGGGGGATGGAAGGGTGGAAAGTACTGGAAGCCAGGCTCCATGAATACCCCTGCAGCCATTTCCCTTCAGGCTGCTTTCCACCGGGCTTGTGCAGCTGTCTCTCAGTTCAGAGTGGGTCCCCCTGTTCAGGCAGCTCCCTAAAAGCCTGGGAGCCCGGGCTGTGCCTCCAGTCGGTGGGTCAGCGTCCGCTATGATGGAAACCCGCGCCTCCCAGGGAGCGGAGACCACGTTCTCCACTCAGTGCAACTGCGTGAGTGGCGGGATGCTCCTGGGCTGCGAGCAGGGAGCAGACAGCGGCTGCCAGCCTGAGTTCCCGGGAGAGGCTCAGCTGACAGCCCCGGGAGGAAGGCAGAGGAGCCAACAAATTAGCACTCTACAAATTCCACGTGCCCGCGCGGCATAACATCCATGCTCAAACACCCCACTCAACTGCTCTAAAGATAATAATTTTATATTTCCAGCAGAATGTGCACAGTGACAATTATCTGTATTCCTACTGTGTCATAGCATCAACCGATAATCAAGAGAATTATGTTCCAGTTGAAAGCAGATTTAAATAAACAGACACTAAATGGGAGCCAATAATAGATGTACCAAAATAGTCTAGGCGAGGAAGCAGCCTTTTAAATACAGAGCTGTTCAATAGCGAAGGTTCCAGGCGCCCACACCCCAGGGTGTGCAGCTCCCTGTCTGTAACTCAGCTAGTCTGGTTCTTTCCCCTTGTTCCTGGGACCCTGCCCATGGTGTTATCTTAAACTCATCATCCCTTTCCTTCCTTCTTCATCTCTTTTCCCTCTTTTTATTCCTTTCTCCTTCAACAAACATTCATAATTCATTTAAACTAGGTGCATTTGAGCACCATTATCAAAATTAATCAACATGACCTTTCTTTGATTTGTGTGTCCCCCTGTTCAAGATTCAAATCGAATTTTCTTGGCACCTGCATGGAGTAGGAGAGGAGGATGTTAATTCTCCCAAGGAGAATCAAGTTGCAGTTTTGTAAAAGGGGATAATGGGGTGCCAAAGAGGCAAAATAATGGAGGTCCACTAGTCACTCATTCAACCACAGCATGTTTCTTAGAAGTTACCCTGGGTGCCAAGTACTGTCCTAGGTTTTGGGAATCCAAAGATCAAAGTGCTGCTCCCTGACATCTAAAAGCTTCCAACTTTGCAAGGCAGAGATAAGCAGACCTGACTGCAGAATGGACGTGCAGATGACACGCAGTGGGCACCAGGGAGAAGGGCTCTGCCAGAGTGAGGTGAAGACTTCAGGAGAGGAAGCTGTACACAGAATGAGTAGCAAGGACATTTTGCTGGGCAGAGATTGGGAAGGGGAGCATTGCCCGCAGAGGGAAGAACACATACAAAGTTATGGAAATGAGACTTTCTGGTGCATTCAGTTTCCTGCAAATCCTTCAGCAGGAGTCTCTTCAGAAATCAGAGATGAGGACTGGAGAGGAGCTACTGGGGAAGTAATCAGTGAGAACAACGGAAAGGCTGCTTACACACAGCTATATAAAGCAGGTACTATTAACTGCATTTTGCAAATGGGGAAGCCACAGTCAGAGCAGTCTAGCAGTCCAAGCTTCGAAGCCAGGCCTGTCCAAGAGCAAAGACCATGCTCTAAAATGCAGGTCACATGGCTTTTCCTTATTAATGAAGATGCAACATGAGTAGAAGTCTTGAGCGGCTTGCTGCCTGACTACAGCAGCAAAGCAGGTGCTCCTAATGATGGAAAACCACAAAGTCCAAAGTAAGCAAGAGCATGCTAGATTGGCAAGTCACCAGGAAGACTGTTTGAAGAAGACTATTACTAACCATAAAGTTAGACAGTCTTGACATTAATCCCACAAGTTATTTACTGTACATTGTTCAGAACTAAATTTTTCTCATCAAGCGTATGAGTGGTGAGTACTATCTTCATAAGCATGCTTCTGCCTTCTACCCTTAGAGAAGACGTAGAAAGCTCAGTAACCAAGGTAGACATCCACATATGGAAATGTGTCTTTCCCTCTAAATTTAACAGTCACAAGACAAAACAAAAAACCAAGCCAAAACAAACCAAACTCTAAAATGTGTGGCAAATACAAAAAGCTTCAAGAATAGAGAACTCTACTTACTTGTTGAAGTGTTCATAAAGAAAAGGCAGAATTGTGAAAAGGCTCTTGTTTATAAATATTAGAAAGAAAAATATAACAAAGAAGATTATGTGAGAATATATAAACTTTGATAAGAATTGGGTATTTTTCTTTGTAAGAAAACTATAATTAACATCAAGAAGATTAGATATTGTGTTACTGTTTAGTGAATTATTCCTTGTTTTGTAATTTACTATCACTTTGTAACTATAATTCATTTTTTTAATTAATTTATCTTCCCGGGGTAAAGTCAAGAAGATTGAGATTAAATTCTCTGTATTCAGAATTCTTTAGGAATCATTGTATTTATGGAAAAAAAATGTCTCTCAGAATTATTTGTAATGAAAGTAAATAATGAAAAAAAATCCATGTTTTTAATAATTAGATTTTCAGGACCACAGACAGCTCAGCATATTTTGGTTTACCTTTTGCCTAATATACTTCATTTCATAATCAAAAACAAAATTACATTTGCATTCTACTTATACACTCTTTACTTTCAAATATATTTATTATTCTGAAAAAAATGTTTGGGAAAACTAGGTCTTTAACCAATTTTGCCCATTTTCATTTATTTTTAATATTCTGGTCTCAATTTTGTTTACTCACTTAATCTTATTTAGAAACGCATAGTAAAATTAACCAAAATATAGATATTTCTCACTTATTTCTTCAAAATGCCCTTGATATTTTAAGCAATATTTTCTCTGAGGTTGAATGTGTGTTAAAAGGGAGACATAGGGAAGAAGGGAGGCTGTAAAGATCATACTAGGATTATCTTTTCTTTCATGTAGACCAAGGAAGAGAATGGGTTTATAAATGATAATTAATCCTTCTCTTTTTACTGGAGTTTCTCCACAGGTGCAATAAGAGGAGGACTTCCTGGATTGGGAATTTTGGATGCACTATGAAAGAAAAATAGATGAAGAAAGTATAGACTCAGATGTACGTAGGTATAGCTATCATTTAATCAGAACTCTTCCAGTTGCTAGTGAAAGAAACTCAGATCAAACTGATATGAGAAAAAAAGGAATCTGTTGGTCACACATATGTAACTGCAAGAGTATACAGCTTCAGGTATAGTCATATGCAAGTGCTTAGATTGTGAGAACTGTTCTTTCCCCCATCTCAGTCAAACTTTTTTCTATACTGGTTTAACCATTAGAAAGGTTATTTCCTCCTGCTAGCAAAGTGGCCACCACTACCTCCAGGCCTCTATCTTGTCAACATAGTAACTACTGAGAAAGATTTCAGCAATAATCCTGGCCTGTTTTTACTGACTAATCACTCTGGTTAGGGGAGGGTACGCTGAAATGTTAGACCAGGGCAATGTGCTAACTCCTGACACAAAGAATTAGATACCATCCAGAAGAATCACATGCAATAAAAGGAGGGACAGAGGTTTCCTAAAAGAACATTAGGATGGATGAATGATAGATGGGCAAAAATCAATTGATATTCTGTATTTGTTTGCTAGGACTGCTCTAACAAAATTCCACAAACTAGGTGACTTAAACAATAGCAATTTATTGTCTCAGTTCTGAAGGCCAGATGCCTAAAATCAAGGTGCTAAGGGAGCCAGTTCTGTCTGAGGGTTGTGAAGCAAAGACTTGATTCACGCCTCACCATGGCTTGTAGATCACTGTCTTCATGTTCACATGCCATTTTTTCTACATATTTGTCTATGTGCAAATTTCCTCTATCGATAACACTAGTCATGTTGGATTAACACCCTAATGATCTCATTTTAACTTGTTACCTCTTTAAAGACTCTGTCTGTCTCCTAATATATTGTCATGTTTTAAGGTAATGGGGGTAAGGACTCCAACATATATACTTGGGGGGAGGAGTGAGCACAAGTCAATTCACTAAACACTTTTTTTTCCTAGTGAAAGTAGTTTCTGCTTTTTTGATTTGACCCTTTGTCATTGGTAATGCTTGTACCTAGAAAGTCTTTTGTTGTTAGACGATAGGGTGCTACACAGCACTATGCCCTCTAATTCTAAACTATATAAAGAAAATCATTTCAGAGAAACAGTTTTTCTTGTTTTTCTTAAAATGTAAATATGTGTTATGGGAAATGGATATGATATATAAATACATGTTTACAATTTAATTCAGCAATAATTCTATTTTCCAAAAATTGGTGTTCCCAGGAGATTTTCCATGAAGAGAATTTCATAACCAAATAATTCGGGGGAATTCTTCATATCTCTCTTGAAGAATTACAATGCACAGTAGCATATTGAAGCACACTGACTACATTAATGTTCCCAATTATAGGCCTCCTATATTCATGTCTTCTGCAGTGGAAGGTTGCAGGTCTTTCCATGAAAAGGTAGGCTGATTTCCTTTGTACCCCGATTCATCCTTTTTTGACTATGAGACTCACTTTGGATACCAGGATGTTAGCAGACTTGATGCACTTGTGCTTTCTCTCTCTTGCTCTCTGCCTGACTCTTCCCGCTAACCAGCTGGGAGAAGCAACACATGGAGCAGAACCAAGTTGATGTTGTCATCACGGTGGACATCACACTACAGTGGTCAACAGCAAGCCAGTTCCCAGGCATGTAACAAGTTTGGCCAAGATCTGCTGCACCAAGATCAATGTGGGAGCAATAATGGTGTTGTTTTAAGCCATCAGGTGATAAGACATGTGTTACTTCACATTATTGTGGTAATAGAGAACTTACATATATATCAGCTTCCAAAAAGTATTTCAGTAAAGAAATATGGTTTACTGGTTATAAATGAACAGTTTCCAAATGTCATTTTATGCATGAAATTACTATTCATATACCAGGCTGGGAAGTTCTTCCATAGACTTGTCTAGGGACAACATGAAAACAGTAGAAAGATTTCGATCTTAGGTTACTGATAACCATTTCTGGTGGTTTTGGTGAATTGACCCTCAGACATATTTCAATCACATGCTAAGTATTTCCTGTTACTAGCGAGTTTGGAAAGGTAAGCACTCTATTTCTCAGATTTCCCTGAAGCTCTTTTTTTAAAACGCAAATTAAATTTTGCCAGTTAGATGCACTCATGTGAAATCTGAAATGTGAAGGTGAGACAGGACTGGTGTCGTGTCTTAGCCATTGTTGTTGGCTAGCAGCATCCTAGGGAACTTACTTCCCCCAGGGCAGCATTCTGATGTCTAGGGAGGCTTCTGGGTGTTACGTGGTAGAGGCTGTGGTGGCCTCTTGCTTTCTCTGTCACAATCACCATAATATATTCTTGAATTAACACGTCCTGTTGATGAAGCAAATGTAGCCACTTCCTTGGCGCCAGTTTTCTGAGTTAATCTTGGAAGCACAGTCTAAAGGTATCCTCTTCAACTCTCACAATGATTTGCTAAGTAACCAGATCTCCTTAGGAAATCTCTTCCTGCACAGAATCACTAGAGAAGGTTCCGGTTTTTGCACAAATGAACAAATGGTCCCAAATTTAACTCATTTTAACCTAAGTTTCCTCATCAGAAAGAGAAAAATATTGAATGGTTTCACTTATAACAGGACTATAGGGAAACCAAATAGGAGAGAGACACTTGGGGGGTTGGAGGGAGGGGGAGAATAAGGGCACAAAATGGAGTAGAAAAGGACACAAGGGACCACGGAGATGGATCACGGGTGAATTGGTAGTGGGTTACCCAAGGGGAATACAAAATGTGAAAGATATAAAAAACAATAAAAGTATATATTAACAAAAATGTTCCCTATAAGGGTTATTGGGAAGGTCCATCAGATACTGCTTTGCACTGTATCTTGCATAAAACAGATGCTCAATGAAAGAGGTTCTTCTAATAGGACACAATATCTTGAAAAGGTACTAATTTGGTTTTCCTGCTTGCTGTATATTTTAGGAGAAGGATCCAGTGACAAATTTTCTACATGTTTTTATGGTGAAAATGACTATTATTTTCATCCATTTCTCACTGACAAAGGAAGATATTGTATACTGTGTGTCCAAAAGTGCAAGGAAAATGCATAGAAAAGAAAGCGAGAGTGAGAATGAAAATGAGAGTAAGAGTGAGAGAATAGGATGACTTCTACTTTGTAAGGTTGTGGCCACATGCTTTCAGGGTCCTTACCCCATCTGCTATTCCCTCCTTTGCTTAATTACAAATATCTGTTGGCATCTTCTCAATCGGTATTTGCACATAACTAAGTAATTTCTATCAAAAATTTAAAATAAATTGTCTCGCCCCTCTTCCGTCTTTCCCAGCTTTCCCCTTTGCACCCAAACATCTTAAAAGCGCTGACGACATCGTTGTCTCTATTGCTTCACCTTCCACTCATTCCTCAACTTTTGACACTCCAGTTGTATCTGGTTATTTCCCTGGAAACACTCATTAAAAACCAATGGTCCAAATCACTTAGTTATCAATATTTATCAGTCCTCAGATCATTTGATCTCTGAGCTTCAGATGGCTGAGTTGAACACACCCTCCCTTCAGACACACTTTTTCTTTATTACATGACAGAGACTCCTAGCTATTTACCAATAATGTGTTTCCCTTTCTTCTTAGTTATTTACTTAGACTATGTTTTTCAATTGCTCTTGCAGTTAAGTGAATCCTAATGACTAAATTCTAGACTATGGAATGTAAGTGGAAGTGATGTATGCCATTTCTTTCTTTTATTTAATAAAATTGTATTGATTACAATACTACATAAATTCCAGGGTTATATCTGCACCTTTATGTGTGTATAAGCCTCCCCCATCCCCAGCATTCTAGTGCTCTTCCCACTATCATGGTCATGCTCTTCCCTCTTAACTCCTTCCCCCCACCTCTCTGATAACCATTTTATTTCCCCCAGAATCTAAGAGTTATTTCTGTTGTGATTTGTTAGTTCATCTCTTTTGGTTATTCATATTCTATATATGAGAGAAACCATCTCGTCATTGTCTTTCCCTTTCTGACTTATTTGCTTAACATAAGCACCTCAAGTTCCATCCATGTCACAAAAGGGCAATGGAAGGACCCTGTCCTGAGACTGATACAGCAGCCACAGTTTAGATTCTATGCCAATTCCTTCATTTGCCAGGTATTTGAAATTGGGCAAATCCATTCTATCTTTTAAGTTTTGGCTCTTCTTAAACAACAGGAAATAAATTTTCACTGGGTTGTAGAAAGTTTAAAAGATATACTCTATGCAAAACACTTAGCACAATTTTTGGTGCCTTATAAGAGCTCAAATTATATTTTTAATTATCAATGGCAGCATCCTTTCTGCTATTGAACTGGATATGCCAACTGGGGCTCCAACAGCCTCTACAGAAAGACAAAATTATTGAAGCTTAAGGCTGATGAGATAGGTGTAGTGTGGGTTCTTTGAGAAGCAGATGTCAAAATGGAATTAAAGCACAAAAGCTATATTGGGGGGAAAGTCCTATGAAAGGCTAAAAGGGAGTGGGAACAAGAGTAGGTGGGAAGATCTTTAGTTCCCATGCAAGTATGGTGTCTACGAAGGAAGACGGAGGCTCGGACAGGAAGAGTCTCAGATTGCCATGCAGCAGTGAGAAATTCCAGCATCAACTTGGTTCTGCTCCAGGTGTTGCTTGAAGAGTCAGGCAGAGGACCAAGAGAGGGAAAGCACAAGTGCTAACATCCTGTTATCCAAAGGGAGTCTCATAGTCAAGCAAAGAATAGGTCATGGGACAAGGGAATTCAGTCTACCTTTTCATGGAAAGACCTGCAATGTTCCACTGCAGAAGACATGAGTGTAGGGAGAACTATATTGGAAACATTAATGCAACCAGTGTGCTACAATATGCACTGTAATTCTTCAAGAGCGATATAAAGAATTTCCCAAAATTATTTGGTTATGGAAAATCTCCTGGGAATAACCATCTTAGAAAAACTCACCCTTTTTGAGTCCCATTTTCTATATAAATGGGACTCATCTGAGATAAGGATAAATGTCTCACTAATTGCGGTAGCTAATGAATGAAAGTTATTATATTTCTATGGCCTGATAGACAATAGCATGTCGTGGTGCTGAGGTCATTTATAACTCCTCCTGTGACATGTTACACATTGGATTAGTTATCAGTCACCAAAGACTGGGTCCTGCTCTAGCTCTGTACTCATTCACTCCGTAACACTAAGGATCTAGGTTTCAAAATTTTCATTCATAAGAGATGATGACAGGGCCTCCCTGGTGGCACAACGGGTTAAGTGCAGCACTATGAAGCAATCAGCAGCCACCGCAACAAGAGTTCGATATCTGGCCAGGGAGATTCCCACATGGCGCAGCAGACCTCTCCTGCCTTGCCTACCGCTCCCCTCAGCAGTGTACTTCAGTCGATCTGCCTGTTCTGCTTCCCACTCTGTTTCTGGTGAGTCCTCTCACCACCCCACACTTTTGGCCTACACCCCAGCTTGTATGCATAAATAAATAAATCTTTAAAAAAAAAGAGAGAGAGATAATGACACCCACCACATCCCTTGGAGGAATGAGGAGCAATGATGTCAAATCCCCTTGAGAACTGGGAACTTCTACACAAATGCAAATGATTGTTGATCACATGACTTCATGTCTGAATCTACTCCCCAACTGGAAAGAAGGAAGAACCTGTGTTCTTCCCGACAACAGAGTCTCCATACTTCATTTCTCTCGGCCCAACACACTTGCAATTCAATCCTACAGCAGGCACAACTCAGCTTTTGAGAAGCACAGACTTTGTATAGCTTTTTTATTGGTCTTTTTAAACTCATCTGTTCTCAGTCTTTTAGCACCTCCTTTAGATCTCCTTTTGGAGATCCATGCATTCATGGTTGGGCCACCCTCTGACATTTTTGAAGTGGATATATTATGAAGGAATAAACAGGATCAAGAAAAGCCTTGCTTGAACTAACACTATGCTGAGTTAGGTTTTCAAGTTAGTCTATTATTTCACTCATAAGTATATTAAAAAATGTATCCTTCAATTCCATTATTTAAAAACTACACAGTGTTATGACTCTGATTAACTCCCGGATGCTTTCACCTTTGAGAGAGGCTGTTCCTCTTGCCATTACCTTTTCCTTTCCCAAATGGACATAAACAGGGCACTGTCATGTATACATGGGAAAAGATGACCTAAAAATACAATGTTATAGTAGGGTATTAAAAGTGTAATCTCAACCATTTCTTCCAATTAAGGCTAACTCATCTGTGATTTCAGCCTTCCATCTGAAATAAAAGTCTGGCGATAATTGGAGCACAGAGCTATTCACCACTGTACTTCAATCTGGAAATAATTGTCTTTGTTCAATTAGGAATCTGCATTTTCATGCCAGTCTTCACAGATTATTTTGAATGGAGAATGCACTCTGATTAAGAGCTATCCCTTTTGGAATGAAAATAAAAGCAGCAATCTGAAATCCTGATCCCATTGTTGGATTTAACATTTTGTTTTCCTCTAACAGACTGAGAAATATGTCATATGAATGTCTTTCTGGACTTATTTAATATGACAAAGTCTCCTATGACAGTCATATACAACTTTAAAAAAATTTAAGACTTCCTTGAAATAATTCCCTGTAGTTGGGCTTGAAAAGTTGTCAATCAATTTATCATATTACAATGACTGGGTTTTATATGGAGCAAAATCTCATCACCACTTATTTTTGTCAAAATAGAAACACTTACTCTCTTAGGTGCTTTTTAAACACAGAACTATGTAACTCTTATTTTAAAATGTTGAGAATTAATGATTGCTATTCTCATTCAATGGATGAGGACATATAAGAAAAGATGAACTGCCATTTGCAACAACATGGATAGGACAATGCTAAGTGAAATAAGTCAAAAGGAGAAAGATAAATACCTGATGATTTCACTTATATGTAGAATATAGAGGAACAAAACAAAGAGTCAGACAAAATCAAACCGATAACAAACCCTTGACATTTGACTGCAAAACTGAGGCAACCAGAAGGGAAGGGTGGCTGGGTGAGGTTGGGGGAGGGGATCTAACATAGTATGGTGGAGTAATATTGGGGTTTGGCAGTGGGTATGGTGTGAAAACACATTTGTAGAGGTTTGAACCTATAACCCATGAAATAAAGACAATGATGTAAATCAGCTTTACCTCAATAAACATTTAAAAAGGCAAGAGGAAAATAAAGATCAGAGCATTTATATGCTCTTCTCAAGGTCACCAGTGAGCCATTAGTGACACCATTAGAGTCAAGTGCAGGTCTGGCTGACTCTAAGCTTCGTGTTCCTTCGTGCCTATAGCCCTTATTTTTTTAATATACACAAGGAAAATAAGAAAAAGCATTTATGTTAAAAATTGTAAGATACTGTAGATAGACCTATGAAAATACCAGCTCAGCTAATGTTGTTCAACAGTTCAAACCCACCTCATTCTAACAATTCTGAAAGTGACTATATTTAGCATTTCTGGATAAAAATAGAAGTTCTACACTTACAAAAACACATCAGCACAACAACAGTTTTCTTAAATGAGTATGTCATGCCACAATTTAACCATTTCTCTAAGATGAAATTCTTTAGAAATTAGAAATTTAGAAATTAGAAAGATTTAGAAACATCTTCTCCATTTTTGTAGCCCTTCAACCAAACATGGTCCCTGAGAAAATGACCTAATCAATCTGCTAATGACATTAGGAGGCAGGATATAAAGAACCCATATATTTATATTTATAGTGTGCATGTGTGTGTGTGTGTGTGTGTGTGTGTGTGTAACATACATATGCAAGTCAAAATCCCCATCAGTACAAGAAGTAGAACTCTGGCCAAACCTTTCATTATCCCCTTTAGAAACATTATACAGGTATTGTAAATCTCCACCTTTGAAGCAAAGTAATTCCTTCTCTTTAATAATGCTCTCGTAAACCTACACATGAGTGTTTTCCTATTCTTTTCTGTCTTTGACCATGCCGTTTCATAACGACAACCAGAAGAAAAGACTTACCTAAGCACCTGGATGGAAAGCGATAGCTAACCTAATTTTTCTTGTTGAAAATATAGAGTTAGTATTTGAGAGAGTTCAGGTCAAATGGGACCTGTCAGCAGAGGGGCTGATAACTTCTGTATTTCATGCTGAATTTGATTTTGCCCTGGGAGTGTTTGTTTGGGGCCATGGGTTGGAGGAGGAATGTAGCACTTTCTGTTTTTATCAACCAGCTTCATAGACTAGGGCAGGTGTGGAGATTATTTTCCAATAAAGCCTGGAAGCAATATTCCCCACTTTCACAGGAACTTGCCATCTGGTTCTGAGGGCCAGAGATAATTCAGTCTCTAAATGAGCCCAGATCCTGGTCCTCCTGAGCAAAAACTGATAAATGAGTAAGATTACACTGCTCCACAGCAATGTCAATAACACATCAACATTTGACCTCTCTGAGTGCGCACTTCAGATGCCTTTAGAAATGAAAGTAGAGCTTTCATTGAATTAACCTATCTCAAACCCAAGCACATTACTTAAGGGGGGAAGGGACAAGCTTTACACAGGCTACATAGAAAAACTGAAAATACATTTACATAGTATGTTGATCTTTTCTATGTAACCTTTGGTCTCATACAGGAAAATGCCAGATTCAATTTTGGCTTGTATGCTCTAGCCTGAAGAATTTTACTCATGAAGGTCTTCTTTCCAGGGAAATGGTGGCTAAAGCTAAAAAATTATGAAGCTACCTAGCTAATAAGTTCTATGGCTTAAAAAAAAAAAACAACACCAGGTGTATTTATCCAACAAATGGAAGATATAAAGCTATGACCTGATCTGTTTAGGACAAAAGGCAAAACTTTGTGTAAAAGAGATACTTTTCTTCCTGCTCTAACCATCTGAAATTGAAAAAAAATCAGATAATATCTTAAGTCTCCATTTAGCTTTGCCAGTGTGGCCATAAACATCTTGGGATGGTTATTTTACATAACCAACATCAGATGAAGGGAGTTATGATTTGATGAGAAAAGAATGAGCTACTTGGAATGCAAAGCAGTCAGTATGACTTAAAGGGTCCCCTGAGATTACATGTAGAAATGACTAGATGATATAATCAAATTAAGTGACCGCCATAAGTAAGAAAGGAAGCCCCAAGGTTCTCTCTCTTGGGAGAGTGTCAGCCTAAACATTTTAAAAGATGTTCTACTAAAAATAGGGTTTACTGAAACAGGAAAATAAAACATATTTCTCTTGGGAAAACAAAATGTTCTTCTTTGGAGGAATTATAATAAAGAGTACCTGTGTCACTAAAGTTTAAAGAAAACATTCAGTATGTGTAAAGTGGAACATGAAGATACAGAAATGATCAATATGTTTTGGGGGGGCTTTTACCAATACAAGTCTTTCTTCTGCCACACTTTTCCTTGGCAGACAAAACGGATGGATCAGAATATCCATTCTACCAGAATGGACCAGGGTGGTTATTTGAATTGATGTTAGAAAATGTGTTGACTGTCCCACAACCAATCAAATCCTCACTTTTGAGAGAAGTAAGGTTATGCCAAGCTGGGGAAATCAGTCCTGACCAAAACTAGATGCAAACCAAACTGAAGGAGAGATAGAAGTGATGAGTAAAATAAAAATGAAGGAAGTTACTCCACAGGTAAATTAACGGTGCCAATACCCACAGATTCAGAGTTCTGGTCCCAGTTTCTGTTCAATGAGCCTGAGCTGAGCCTGATTTCCTTTCTAAGGCAGTATGTTTGCGTGCCTCTTATAGTACTATAATTCCACTCATTTTCCCACTTTTCTTTTAAAAAGTTGAGCTAACAAGTAGATTTTTCTTGATTTATAGTTAGTTAATCTCTGAGTAAGACAAAGAATATGTATTCAAAGATGATATCTTCGATGTGAGAAAACTATTGAAAATTGGGAATGAAGAAGGAAAGTATCCAATATTTTTAAAATGTATTCCATGTACCAGATGTTGTGTTAGTGTGGGACATATTTTAATCCTTTTAGCAGCTAAGGACCTTTCTCTCTTTATCATACAGATGAAGCAAATGAGTCAGAGACCTTATTAAACTTGACTAAAATCCCACAGAGTCAGAATTTAAGTTCAGAACTTCCTGGCATGAGTCCCTTCCTTTCCACTGCAACTAGATTTTGGAATAGTGTAATGTTGTTACCATGTGACAACAAGACTCAAAAGTGATGAAATAGGTTGCCATATGTGATGGTTAGTTGTGTGTCAAATTGGAGTGTGTTCAATGATTACATTTAAAATAGTGAATTTTGAGTAAACAGATTGACCTTTGTAATGTGGGTAAACCTCATCCTATCAGTTGAAGTCCTGACCACAATAAATAGACCAATTACCTGGAATTCTCCATGAGACTGCTTTTGAATTTCATCTACACAGTTCACAATACAGGGTGACAAGTCTGTTGACCTCCAGTAAAGACCTGGAGTTGACATTTGCCATAATTATGTGAACCAGTTCCTTAGAATAAATCTATTTTTTCTTTCTCTATATACACATCCTATTGATTATATTTCTGTGTAGAAACCTGACTAGTACCACCCCCCAACTAAGAAAAAGAAGTTAAATCAGAAAATGATGACAGTAAGATGGTCTCAGAGCCAGATTTGCAGCTTTCAGTTTGGCTGTGCAATCTGCAAACAGACCTGTACCTTGGTTCTAGGCCTTCCCAGACACAGTCAAGGGAAAGCCCTGCCTACCAAGGACTCTATTAAGAGTCCTCCAAGGGACCTGATGAAGCCACACCCATTCATGCACTTGATAGTAGGTCCACTGATTGAGGACTCCACTGAGACCTGGAAGGTGACCCTTGTCCCTTACCATCCTGCTGAACAAAGTATTAGAGCCATTCCTATCCACTTGGTGATAAGGTATCCAGCATTACTCCGATACCAATGCCAGAGAAGAACATCATAAGAAAAATAGACTATAGTTCATTATCTCTGATGAATATCCATGCAAAAATCCTCACCAAACCAAATTCAACAGCACATTGAGAAAATCAAGTGGAGTTTCTCTCTTGAATGCCAAGATGGTTCAACATCCACAAATCGTTAAATGTGACATAGAATATTAATAGAATGAAGGATAAAAACCACCACAATCCTCTTACTATGCATAGAAAAAGCATTTGATAAAATTCAACATCTTATGATAAAAGCTTTCAATAAACTGGGCAAAGAATGTACCTTAACATAGTAAACACCATATATGATAAACCCATATCTAACATCATACTTAATGATGAAAATTTAATGTTTTCACTTTAAAGTGAAATTTAAGACAATGGAATCTAGTCTTATTCAACATAGTACCAAAAGTCCTAGCCAAAGCAATCATGAAAGAAAAAGAAGTAAAATGTGGGTAAACAGTAAGGGAAGAAGTGAAAATGTCTCTGCTTACAGAGGACATAATCTTATATATAGAACATTCTAAATGCTGCACCAAAACTGATAGAACTAATAAATGAATTTGATGAAGATGGAGGATACAAAGCCAAGATACAAAAATTCAGTTGTATTTCAGTACACAAGCAATCAACTACTTGAAATAGGGAAATTACAATAATAAACCTGCCTACAATAGCATCAAAAATAATAAAACACAAGGATAAAAATATCTAAGGAGATGAAAGTTCTTTACATTGAAAACTATAATACACTAAAGAAAGAAATTAAAGAAGACACAAACAAATGGAAAGATCTATCATCAAGGAGTAGAAGAGGTAATATTGTTTAAAGTCCATCTGACCCAAAGTCTTCTATAGATTGAATGTAATCCCTGCTAAAAAAATTCTTATTTTACCCTATTAATATCCCAAGGGTATTTTTTACAGAGATAGAAAAAACAATCTTAAAATTCACATGGAACCACAAAAAGTTCCCAATAACCAATGCAATTCTAAAAAAGAATAAAACTAAAGACATCATACTTCTTGATTCCAAACTATATGACAAGACTATGGTAACCTAAGTAGTAAGTAAGGTACTACCATAAAAATAGGCACATAGACCAATGGAATAGAATTGAGAACCCAGAAATATATCCATGCATATATGTTCAACTGATATTTGACAAGGTAGCCAAGAAAACTCCTCAATAAATGGTGTTGGGAAAACGGACTATCCACAGGCAAGAGGTGAAATTGGAACCCTCTCTTACAGCTCTCACAAAAATGGACTCAAAGTGGATTGAAGGATTATATGTAAGACCTGAAACTAAAAATCTCTTAGGTTAAAACATAGGTAAAATTTTTGACATTTGTCATACCAATGATTTTGGATATGACACCAAAAGCACAAGCAATAATAGCAAAAGAAAACAAACGAGAAAACAACAATCTAGCTTCTGAACAGCAAAAGAAACAACCAACAAAATGCAGAGGGAACCTATGGAATGGAAGAAGATATTTGCAAAATGTTTATATATCAGATAAAGGGTTAATTTCCAGAAAGTATAAGGATCTCATACAACTTGATAGGGAAAAGATTAATAATCATTTTTAAAAATGGGCAGAGGACCGGAATAGACCCCTTTTTCCAAAGAACATAAATGGTCAAAAGGTACACAAAAAGATGCTTAGCAATACTAATCATCGGAAATGCAAGTCAAAACCACATTGAGATATCACTTCATACCTGTCAGAATGGCTCTTCTTAAAAAAGACAAGAGACAACAAGTGTTGGCAAAGAAGTTCCTCAAACATACTAAAAACAGAACTACCATATGATACAGAAATCCAGTTTTTGGGTAAATATACAAAGAAATACACATACACAGACAGAGGAATGTTAGCTAGCCATAAAAAGAAGAAAATTCTGCCATTTGCAACAATATGGATGGACCCTGAAGATATTAATCTAATGAAGGTCTGACAAAGAAAGACAAATACAATACGACATATATGTGCAATCTAAAAATGCCAATCTCCTCAAAATAGAAAGTAGAATAATGATTGTTAAGGGCCATGCTTTGGGGTAAATGGAACGCTGTTGGTTAAAGGGTACAAGCTTCCAATTATAAGATGAAGAAATTTTGACATACAGCGTGGTGATTCTAGTTGGCATTATGTACTATATACTTGAAAGTTGCTAGCAGAGTAGATCTTAAATCTTCTCACTACAAAAAAAAAATAGCAGTTCTGTGAGATAATGGAAGTGTTAACTAACCTTCCTGCTAACTAACCTTCATCATCTCACAATATAATCGTATGGCAAATCATCACATTGCACACACACCTCTTGGAATGTATTCCTTTAGCTTTTCAGGAACAAATGTTAAGAAGGTTTAATGTTCAAGGACTTATTTCAAGTGAAGCCAACCTCACTCATTACATGCTAATGTCACACTTCTGTAAGTGGTCAAACAGGTAACCAGACACAAGCTGTTTTATACTGAACTTTCTTAAGTACCGATATTGAATTTCTAGCCTAGTACATAGCCCATAATGAAAAAGTAAATTATATAGAATGTTGTATATAAAAAAGGAAAATCATATTAGGGAAATTGGACGAAGGCAATTGGGGAATTAGAGCTGGACGGCATCACAATTTCAATAAGATGGTCAGGGGATGGTTCACTGAAAACAGATTCTGAAGAAGGTAAGAAAATTTACTTTGCGGTTACATAGGGAAATAGTGTTCCAGGAAGAGGGAAGACATCATGTATTAGGTGCTGCAATTTAATTATCTTAATAACTTTAAGAAAGCGTTTCTATGATCTCTATTTTAGAGATGTGGAGACTGAGGTTCAAGAAGGTAATACAATTTGTCTGTGGCCTTGAAACTGGTAATTGACAGAACCAAGTTTTACACGCTAGGCATTCTACCTTCAAACCTATGCTGCAGACCTCTATCTGCCCCCTCTGTTGTATTACCTGTCTATTGGATTCATAGTCTTTTTTTTTTTCAAATAACAAGTATTCTATATGCTTCAATTGCTAAAAGACCTAGTCCCCACCCTTGAAGTGCATACAGTATAGTACAGATCACACAAATAGTCAAATTGCAATACAGTGTAGCATGGTTATAACAGAGGTCTAGAGGAATATCAAGTGGCGGCATCTTGCACAATTTGCACTTGAAGGTTTGCTACACAGAGTAACACCAGAAAATTCACCATCTGCTACTTCTGCTGGGGTTATTTCTGCTCATTGTATAAACCCTGAATTGAGTCATCTTGCAGGTCTTGTTTAGTTAGTACAAAACTACTTTGGATTTGAATTCAGGACATCTCTCTGTAAGAGAGGAAGGAAAGAGAAAAAAGAGGAAGGGGAGGAAGAAAAAAGGAAGGAGAAAATTGTGAGGAAAATTTTTGATAGATGTTTCCTGTCTTCATTTAAGTTTATAAAAGAAGTCCACCACCTCCCAATCAATAAATGGGAAAGGAACAGGTGGCTTATTCAAGAGAAAATACAAATAAAATATAAGCAAATAAAAAAAAATCCTTGGTAGTGATCAAAGAAATGGAAATAAGTTGGTAGTAAAAGATAACAATTTAGATATGCTAAATTATATAAAAACATTAAGATTCTAGACATTTAAGTATTAATTCGAAATTAACACTCAAAGACATTGCTATGTCTGAAGGAAAAGTGGAAAATGCAGAACTTCTAGTGCCATTCCAAACGTGTAATTCACAAATTGACAAGACATAGGTAACATTAGAAAGCTCTCCACAGCTCCTTACAGCCAGAGTGAGAGGGATTTAGTCTAAGAAAATAGCTCAGGGGGATCGAAACGCTACCAGGGTGAAGACACTCGTCGCTAGCGGAGAGAAACTTATACAACAACAGAAAGATTAAGTAGCCAATAAAATAGAAATCTGAAAAAAAAAAAAAAGGTGATTATAATATAATCCAACATGGACATGAAACAGGCCGAACAGTTTCAGCTATTTCAGAACCGCGTGCACACAGTTCTTAAAACTGCAAAATCAAAAAATAGCCAGTTGTTTTTGAGAGATTAATTTTCCCTTCTGTTTTTTGCAAATTCCTTTACTTGGAGTATGTTATCCCGTTATTTATTTATTTATTTTTTTAGTGAGGAAGAAAGATGGCAAGGAGGACCATCCAGAGGAGATACTTCTCCCCACCCCCTCCCCTTCCAGTCAGTCTTTTGCCGACACTCAATTTTCTTCAGCCCTGTCAGCTCCTTTTCGGAGGAGTTGATGTGTAGAGCTAATCCCGTCTGCCGGCTGCCTCCCTATTCAGGAGGGTATGCAAATACTTCCAAACCAGAGCATTTTAGACCTATTCACGCCCAAGACAACACACTTTTCATTAGCATTTGAAGTGCGAGGGCTGAAAAAGGGGAATGGACAACTTTTTTTTTTTCTTTTTCTTTTGGCTGGAAGCTTTGGGGAGACTTGAAAATGTACGTTTTTCATCCCTTTGCACACATCAGCATTGGCGCTAAACTTCAGAGAGACGCATTGACTGCCCTCAGGGGAAAGCATTCAGGGGGATTTTTACACATACACAGAGGGCCATCGCCTGAAATAAATCACAGAATGGAGGTGGCAGAGATGAAGCGAGAGGGGTTCAGCGGGGTAAGTTACGCGTCCAGAAGCATGAATTTAAATCACGATTTATTTTCTTCTCACTCTGCTCTTGCTTGAAACTCAGTTTCTTAATCTTCAGCTACAAGAAGGGGGCGTTGAGAAGCGACACCAGATTTAAAATGCAAGGCAGGTCTCTCCTAAAACAGTCCTCCGGAGGTGTCGCCTCTGCAGTCCAGCGGTGCTAACTTGGTGCTCCGAAATCTAGGTCACAAGTTCAATCCCCTTCTGGGTCAGTTGGCTTTTCTCTGTTCCACAGTCACACACTAAAGGCCTGAGCCCCCTATTCAGGCCGAATGTCTAACAAAATGTGTGCCCTTGGTCACTCACAAAACAGCCCCGGCAGGGCTTGCAAAGCCATGCTCTATGGTGAGGGACCCTTGGAAAGCAAGTTGTCCCTGGGCTTGGGCAGGCAGCACGTTTCTGCAAGGGCACAGTGGGAAGAGTGGTGGGGAGTCGGTGCTGGACACCCCCAGAACTTGAGGGGTACCCTAGCCCTGCAAGTAACTGTGTGACTCCAATAAATTATTTGACCTTCCTGAACCTCTACCAGGAGGGTAACTAGAACATGGGGCTATTGGGGTGATTGTGTGCAGTGATGCCCCTTAAGGGGTTAATACTGTGCCTGGCACACTTTAAATTGCCGAAATGTGTGACTAATGTTGCTCTGGGCATAGGAGTGCATAAGCGTTTTCATATTGGTATTTTCATATTCTTTGGGTAAATCCCTAGCAGCATTATTCACAATAGCATCTATAACATGGAATCTAACAAATGCCCATAGAAAGACAACTGGATAAAAGCATCGGGGGATTGATAATCTATAATGGAATACTACTCAGCTATTAAAAATAGATGAAATAGTGCCTTGGGGGACAATAGGGATGGCTCTTGTGGTAACAGTATTAAGTGAAATAAGCAGGAAGTGGTGATTACTGGAAGATTTCACTCCTCTGTGGTATATAAATAACCAAAGAAAGCAAACTGACAAAGCAGAACAAAAATAACTTAGATTCTATGAAAAATATACCGTTCACCAGAGGGGGGAGAGAGACAGGCGAGGGGGTGGGCGATAGAGTGGTAATGTGTTGGCGCTAGGGCTTTGGTGGAGGGTGAGTGAAACATGCATATGTTGAGATGTGAAGCTGTCTTCCAAATTTATATCATTTTTGTAAACAAATGACAAATAAATAGAATTTGATTTTAAAAGATAGTCAACATTTGTTAGGTTATCACCAATCGAATTTTAAAAAAGGTGCTCTATGGTTATTATAGGATATTGATTAGGGAAGATAATTGTGGCTATGAAGATAATATTGAGAGGATGATGGTACTCTTGGCATCGCTACGATTATTTAGCATAGGTATAAAAATATCTATTTATTATAGACATTATTTAATTATAAATAAAATGGATATTTTTAGATAGCTAAGATAACACTCTAATAAATTCTAAAAGTTCTTGAGTGCCTGAGATGTGCCAGGTACCATGATAAATATTTTTCCCTAGGGGGATAATTAAAAATAAAAAGTCCCAATGGATCTTTTCCCAAGGAGCTTACGGAGTGAGATGAACAAGTTGTAAACCCTGACTCAATCCATCAGTTACCGCTAGGGTTACACTGGATCATTTAATCTTCTATGCCCCTTTATCCTCAACTGTAAAATCAGGAGAATAATTACCGAACTGACAGGGTTAGTGTGAGATGACTCATATATATATATATATATATATATATATATATTTACATACATATACACACACACGAGATATATGATATATATTATATACATTATATATATTATATATAATATATATTTATTTATAAATATATAAAATGCTTTAGCTTTTCAATGATAAGTGGGTATCTGTGCTGTAAGAAAACAAGACATGCTCTTGCCCTTCTTCAGTTTTGAATATGTTAAGGCATCCCTCCTGGTGAAAACCAGATCACAACTTGGTGTATTTTTATCATCGGATTCCAATCTGCCTTTTAGCTTGCTTCTGTGTCTCTATAACACTCCCTCCACACCATCCCTCCCAGTTTACTCAGGATGAGGGGTCCACTAGCCATTGATGCCTCCCTGCTTCCACCTTGTCCTTGCAGGCACTTAGCACGCATCCTCCCTTATTTTCCCTCTCTCTTGGTGCACCTAGTAAACAAATACTGAACCTGTCCTTCCTCTGGGAAGTCCTCCTTGAACCGCCCAATAGAACTTCCTGCCTCCTCTTCTTAAAATTTTCTATATCCCCAAAGATAAACGGCACACATCCAATCTTCTTTTCTATATATTTTATTTTTGTGTGTGATTTTTATACTTTTATCTAGTTTATCTTATTGAGGTAACACTGGCTTACAACACTACACGCATGTTAGGGGAATAGGTTCACACCTCTTCAGATATATGTCACCACACCACATTCACCACCAAAACACCCATAATTCTCTAGTATAGACCTTTGGGTTCCTTCCCCCAATTGCTCCATGCCCTTAACCTTCCCTTTTGGTAGCCTCAATTCTGCAGTTAGACTTCTAAGGTTTGTTTTGGTTTAGTTTTATCTGTCCCTTTGTTTTTTCTGTATATTCCACATATGAGTAAAATTACCTGTATTTGTATTTTTACTTCTCACTTATTTCAATTACATTAATCCCTTCCAGTTCCACCTATGCTGTTGCAAATGGCAATACTATTCTTTTAGCTGAGCACATCATAAAACCTAGAGTGGTCCTTGATTCTTTTTCTCATTAAATCACACATCTGACCCATCAACAAATTCTTTTCACTGTCTTCAAAGTGCAATGGAATCCTAGCCTTTCTCTTCTTCATCACAACTCTCTGAGTCTAAGCAATCATCATGTATCACCTGGATTAAAGTCAATGTTCTCCTAACTAGTTTCTCTGCTTTCATCCTTGCTTTCTAGGACTGTTCTCATCACAGAAGTTAGTGTGATCCTACTTAAATGCAGTCAAGTTTGATGACTACTCTACTCAAAACCTTTCAATTCCCACCCCTTTATTTTAGAATAAAAGTCAAAGTCCTTTCAATGACCCTTTTTAACCTAAGATTTCACCTCTTTCGACTCTTTCCTTTGCTCACTATTTTAGTTGTACTGACTCCTTGATGATTGTTAGAGATAGAATTCATTACCACCTCAGGACCTTTGTACATGCTATTTCTTCTTACCAGATACTTTTCCCCAAGATAATCTGCTTGAATGATTCCCTGATTTTCAAGTTTTTTGTTTTGATGTCATTTTCTCAGTGAGAACGTCCTTCCCCAACTACCCTGTTTAAAATGGTTCCTGCTCCTGACACGCTCTACCTCCATTCCTGCTTTATTTTTCTCCAAAGCACTCCTTCCATTTGATGCTCCATGTGTTTATTTATTTATCAATAGTTGGCTAGTTATTGTCTGCCACTTCAACAAAATATGAACCACACAAAAGTGGGACTTGTGTTGTTTTGTTCCCTGCAGTGTTACCTAGCCCCCAAACAGTGCCTGGTGCAGAGGAGACAGTCAGGGAAAATTTGTTGAGTGAATAAATGAAATAACGATTATAACAAGCTGAACAGTGCCTGGTACACAGCAGATATTCAATGAGTATGATTTCACTTGTCACAGGGGTTTTGTTAGAATCAAATAGCATACTAAATGAAGAAACAATGTGTTTCTATAAAATGCTACACAATTTTAAGACACTACTACCTTTATTGCTGTGTTTATTACAGTGCCATGTATTTAGCTCACATGGATTTTGAGCAGCGATTTAGATGGGATTGGTGCCAAAAACAGACACTGGGGCAGCCATAGCTTCTTATCTGTTGTGGGCTAGAAATCCAGATGACCAAGTAATTTTAATTATGTTTAAAGTGAGAGTAAATGTTTTTATTGTGTTCTCATGGCTGTATATAAGAGATAAATCCTATACAGAATAGCCAAATGGGTTTAAAAAGCCTGGCCACCTGAGGCCAGTTAGCACCAGGGAACCTCACCAGCTCCAGGAGGCCTGGTTAAACAAAGCTGAGCCACTAGAAAAAAGGTTTGTGGTCCAGTTCTACTAGGTGTCAAAAAAAGGAATTGTGATATATTTTAGGAAGGTTTTCATACCAAATGGTTAAATTTTATAAAAACCTATTTTGAATCTTATGAGAGTAAACCTCAAATCTCCAGAAAATCAATTCATGTGAATTCCTACACTTCCAAAAAATGCTAGGGATAGCATTATGATTTAACATTACATGTAACCTTAGAAATGTAAGGTCTATCTTCATGAAAACTGCTCTCCCCCTTAGTCACTCCTGTTTCCTGTAATGAGGATCAACTATTTTTTATGCATTTCTAAATGGCCCATTTCTTATTTTATAGTACTTTCAATAGGTTTCCTTCAGAAATTTGAAAAGGATAATTTTTCCAGAAAGAAGATAAAACTGAAAGTGTGCTGTAGTGACCAGTGATGATTTGAGGTTAGTAAATCTAAAGAATAAAAACCTGCAAACTTATGCTAAAAAGGGTCAGAAAACTAATTAACCACAGATAAATCTGATGAATTAACAGGATGTGCCTCAGACCTCAATCATGCTCCTCGCTGTTGAAGCCTTTGAGGAGTTAGTGAGCATGAGGCATTTTCCGAAGACACTCCCTTTGGTTACATCGGAGCTCAAGACCTAGGAGAATATATAAGCCCTAAGGGGGTGAGGATCCACATTCCTTATTTTCCCTACATAGGCCAGGACAGGTTGAGGCTTTGGAGAGATTACCTCACAGCAAGCTGTCCCCAGAGAGCCAGAATACACTGCTTATTTTATTGTTCTCAATTCCCTTTGCACTCTTTAGGACCCAACGATTGCCATATACAATATATTCTTCTTTTAGAGATATTTATGTCAAACAGCATAGGAAAGCACCCAAAACCAATCATAAATAGCCATCATCACTTACTGTGAGCTTCCTGAGTAGGGGTGACAGGTCAGGATACACACTAATCAGGGAGAAGAGCTTCAGGAGATGAGATGTGAGTCTTCAACTCACTGTTTCCTGCCCATTTTGAGACCTGGCTCCATCAGTCAGTCTCTCTCTCCCCCTCCCCCAACCCCTCAACCCCTCACCCCCGTCATTTCTGCCTCTCTCCTCTTAAGCCTGAAGGCATGCTCAAGTATCTCAAGAAAACCAACTTTTCTCCAGTTTTTTTTCTCTTCCAAGCTTTTCATAAGTGAAATCACACTTGCTCTCCCCACTTCACTTTCCATTCCTGCATGAGTCCCTCCAGGCTCCCTTCTACCTTCTGATGGAATGAAATTCATCTTGCTAAGGTCACTATTGATCTTCTAATGGTTAATTATATTTTTTCTCTCCTTAGGTGCAGTTTTGCTTTCTGTGGTTTCCTTTGTCCACATTCTGAAAATATCATGCACCATTAGATAGATATAAGTTTATATATATACACATATTTTATATATATAAAGCACATTCATATACTTACTACAGAATAAATACAATTGTTTTATTTTAGAATGTTCATTCTTTTTTATTGAAGACACTTTACATTATAGCTTTATGTTTCAGGTATTCATCACTGAGAATCAACATGTGTACATACAACATTCAGGTCCCTGCTCAGGTCCAAGTCTAACATTCACTGTACCACTGCCCCTTTGGCCTGATTTTTTTATTCTAAAGCCAGCCTGGTTAGAAACAAGGCTTAGGCATTCCCAATCTACTTGAACTCAGGCAAGAACTCCACTGTGCCTCTACTTCCCTATCCTCAAACAGTAGTGCTTAATACAGAGAGTTGCCTTGAGGGCTCAAGGAATCAATGATTTGTATCTAGAACCTGGGATAGCTCTAGGTGCTTAATAAATGTATGTTCAATAAATCACTAATGTATAATCATCATATTTACTCCATTATTGTTAATCTTTCACTGTGGTTTCAGGCATCCATTGGCCTTGGAAATTACCTCCCACAGAGGAGGGGACTACTGTGTTTCTTTGGCTTCTGTGAAAATATACACTTTGATTCTTCTCATCACTCCCTCTATTCTTGCTCCTACTGCTGGGGGGCTTGTGGCCCATGGCTCTGTCCTCTGTCTATGAGTTATCTTAATACACGCTTTACCTGGAGGACTCCTGAATATTCTCAGGGTTTCAGTTAAAAACTATATGACCATGATCTCTATCAAGTATTAGAGATGATAGATAGATAGATAGATAGATAGATAGATAGATAGATAGATGTTTCAGCCCCCAAATGAACGCTCCCAATTCCTTGGACCCTATGTTGGATTCCTCAGTGATCATTTTATCTAGCAAAAACATATATAACATTTACATTCTATAGAGCACTTAACTAATCACTGTAAAAATATTAATTACTTCAATAATCACATTATCCCAATGAATGAATGAAGTATTTCTATTATCATCATACTTTTTATGGTTGCAGAAACAGAAATACAATAGAAAACATAACTTGCCCAAACTCCTAGAATGAGTAACAGGTGGGATTCAAACGAAGACTTTCCACGTCCAGAGCCCATGCACTGAACCACTAAGCAGTGTGTTGATCACCTTAACAATAACATTAGTAGTAGCAAACTCATTGCACTGACTATGTATCAGGCACTCTTCTAAAAACTTTACCTATTAAAAACTAATTTTATAGGTGGAGAAACTAAAGCACATGAAAGTTATTTGCCCAAAGTCACCCAACAAATAAATGGTGGGGCTGGATTTGAACCCAGACAGCTAACCCCAGATCCATGTCTCCCTGGCCATGTTGCATTGATGCAGACCAGCAGCATAGCTGCTAGTGATAAATTGGGGTAGGAGACAACTTGGTATCCTTGACTGGAAGTTCTTTGGGATAAATCCTACAGGAATCCAAGAGAATTCCTGGAGAGATTCCTAATGCCAGATGATCCCCTTGTGACATAAAAGAACAACTCTCCATACTTGTGACCCACTAAAATCTGATGAGGATGACAACAAGGCACCCTGGTATGTCACTGCCATCACAAAAGGGATCCAACTGGACCAATTACACTTAACCCCCAAAATCAAGGTCAAGAATAGAAATTCTCTTTTTAGAGTATAATAGTCCCCTCCACTGGTGATTTCATTCATAGGCAACCACAGCATGAATTAAATAGTCCCATTTTCACCCTAACAGAGGAGCAAAGTAATTAATGAAAATTTAATTTGAGGAAGATATAAGTCAAGGAAAAGTTGGTTGTAACATTTTACATGATATAAAGGAACACTGAATACAGTTAAGAAACCTGTCTAAATTCTACCAGCAACTCAATAACTTACTTTGAATAATTCTCTGATACTACATGGACTTTTGTTTAATGTGTAAAACATGAGGAGAAAAAATGAGCAGTTATTTATTGCCTTTTCTGTACAAGGCATTATTCTAGATACATTGCATGGGATGACTCATTACTAATAGACTACAGACATTTTCAACATTGAGAAAACAGAGGCTTAGAGAAATCAAGAATTTACCTAAAGTCATTCAGCTAGTTGGAGTCAAAGCATCAACATTTATGTGGTTTCCAAAAATTCTGTTTGTCTGTTTGCTGCATTTCACCTCCTTTTCATCACAGGAAACCTTAAAATTTTATAAGTACAAAAGGGATATATTGTTACTAGTTTATAAACTCCAATGCTCTACATGACCACCATGTTAACTCACTTTTATCTCCATCTCTTGAGAGTTCTTATTGGATTTTAATTTAATAATAAATTGCAATGGAAGAGTATTTTTTAAGTACACAATCAAAATTTAGAGTCAACTGTGTGACAGCTTTGTACATTGTACTTCATGCAGTGGTAGATGGTTACCTGTTAAAATGTAAGCCTTGACTACATTCCCTTAGGAGGTTAACTCTAGGGAGTGACAGGTATGGGGAGAGAAAATTTGATTATAGGTATTGTTTGCATGTCCTATTTTAATCTTGAAATATTTGAAAAGACTTTATCTAAAGACAAGAAGGGACCCATTTTCAGCAGTGGGTGTTTTCTATTCTTATGAATGTAATTTTGTCCCCACTGGAAATGCAGAAGTTGCTTTGTCCAAAGGACACTGACATCCTATACTATGCTTTAGTTGACATCTTATACTGCACACTAAAACACATGGGACAAGTTTCAAACAACTCAGCTATAGGAATGTATATCTGGTTTGAAAACTGAGGTCAGTTCCAGTGTGCTTCCTCATGTTCCTCCCTGAAGAGGTGAAGACAACTGTGAACAAATCTTCTCATGTCCTTGTCTTCTTTTATTTTTACAAAATGGCCATCAGATACTCAAGCACTTAAACATCTTCCATTACACCCAGAGATTATCATCTCAGCGGTGGTTGTTTGGGGTATCAGTAACAAAGCCAAGTATGGACTTTTGATGACTCCCAGTGGAATGGATCATAAGAATAATTTATAATTGAGGAAAATTTGTCTCATGTCAGTATCTGGGATAATTACAGTCAAATAATTTATCGATGTAAAAGTAAGATAAAGAGAAACCAAAAAATAAAACTACCATGTGATTTAGCAATCCCAGTTCTTGGAATATAGCCAAAGGAATGAAGACACTAACTCAAAAAGATATCTATACTCCCCCCATTCAAAGCAATATTATTTACAATAGCCAACACAAGGAAGCAACATAAGTAGGTATAAATAGATGAATAAAGAAGACATATATAGAGCCATAAAAATGAGGAAATCTTAACAACATGGAAAAATCTTGAAGGCATTATGCTAATGAAATAAGTCAGACAGAGAAAGAAAAATACTGCATGATTTCACCTACCTGGACTCTAAAAACCAAATAAAAAAACTCATTGAGAAAGAGAGAAAATTTGAGATTACTGGCTTTGGAGACTGGACTGGGGAAGGAGGTTTGGAACAAGGTGGTCAAAAGGTACAAATTTCTGATGATAAAACAAATAAGAAGAGAAAATGTAATGTATAATATGATGAGTATTGCCAACATTGATGTATGCTCTGCTGGAAAGTCATTAATAAAGTACATCCTAAAAGGGGAAAAAGAAAGAACGCCAAGACTTTTTCTCCTACAAGATACAAACAACATATGCAGAGCAGAAGCAGAAGCCCATACTGAGCAACTGAAAAAAAATCTGGGAAGATCGTATCAAAGGAAGGGGCCACCCATGAGTACTAGTAAATAAGAGATCCCCTAAAAACCCCTTCAATGATTCTAGGTTTATTTTTGCTTCAAAGTTTGCACTGCTCAGTCCATCTGCTTGGAATATTTTTCTTCAGTTAGTCCTGTGACTCACATCCTTAATCCTTCAAGTTTGTGCTCAAATGTCACCTTCTCAATGTCAACTCTGACCAGCCCTGCTTAAAATTGAAACTACCCTTTCCCACCTACCCATAGCATTCTCTGTGGTTCTTAACCTGCTTGCTTTATTTCTATATTTTTTACCATCTATTCTTATACCACTAGGATGTCAACTCCCACAGACTAGAATCTTATCTGTTTTGTTCACTGCTCTCTTTCAAAGACCTCATAGTCAAGGTTTGGGGAAACCAAATATGAGCCTTGAGTTCAATAGGGCAAGAATGGGAACAGAAAAAGGGAGAGAAACGGGACTGAAATAGGCTCTGAAAGAGTGCAGATCAAGGGCAAACAAAGGGCAGCAGAGAACAGTTTTCTGGAATAACATCAGAGCAGCTGCACTTATAGTTATTAGCTGATAATTAAGAAGCTATGTATTGCTGGACAATTTTCAAGATATTTGGCATAGAGACAAGTGTACTATGGTGAGCATTTGTCATGTTTTTGACTGCCCAAGAGATGAGCTATCATCAGTCAGGATAGACAAGATTAAGCTATAGTAACAAATAATCCTCCAAACTGCTGTGACTTTAAGCAGTGATGTTGATTTCTGGCTCATTCTATGTGTCCATCATAGGTTGACAAGGAAGCTTTTCATATCACAGTCACTCAGGCACTTAGACCCACAGAGGCTTCATCTCAGCATGCTTCCATATTTGTAGAGGCAGGACAAAGTCAATTGGGAGAATCCTATGCTGGCTCTTAGCATTTCTTTCCTGAAGTGACATATGTCACTGTCACTCATATTTAATTGGCCAAAGTTATATTGCAAAGCTTGAGTTAATAATGCCCTTCTATGATAGGTACAGTGAATAATATGAATATTAGTAGCCGAAGTCATTCAGGTCTAGAGCTGAGAAATTATCGATATTAGGACTCCTAGAGGGAAACAGAGCCTGTTTCCTTAGAGAAATTACAAATAGCGGATAATGTGCCTTCCCAGTCTCCCTGTCCCAATCACATGCATTTGGGTGTGATTTAAAGTGCGGTTGGTGGAGAAGTCTTTCTGGAAAGATCCTGGTGGCAACAGCGTCTGATTTCCAGGCACAACTGCAGAGTCCACACCATTAGGTGACGTTCAGCATCCTAAGTGTAAACCAAGGTATCTTGGGTCCAGTGGTGACAAAATTGGCATCCCCACCTGAGAGTAAATGGTGTGATTCAGGATGGAATATGGCTGTGTTGCTTCCCTTCGCACTGGTACATTTTAAAGCCTAGCTCTCTAGTATCGCAATCAGTTTGAGCTCCCCAACATCTTTTTGATTAATACCTTTGTGTTTAAATAAGCTCAATTAATCTCTGTTGCTTACATCAAAGAACATGGTTAATACAAGTGGTCTGATGTTTCTTGTCCTATTTGTCATGATATTTACAAACACCTAAACAAAATCTGCTTTAACCAGCATGTGGCTAAGTGGAAGAATGTAATTAGTATCACTTTAAATTTAGGATTTTTTAAATAAAGGTAACATTGATTTACAACACTGTATATGATTCAAAGGTGTATGATCACTGTAAATTTAGTTTTTGAAAACAGTTATGCATGAACATAAACAAAAAAATCAAATTTATCTGTGTTATGAAAAACAGCAATCTTCATTCTACTATGTCTAATACTATATCAATCTCTTCTTCCCACAACCAAGTTCTACTGTTTCAGCTGATTCTTTTGATATTTACCACTATATCTCTAATAATCTTATAACAATAGTAACAATATATTCTAAAATCTAATATTACATATTATATATAATAACTTAATAGTCAACATTTCCAAGCTTGCTGTATGTCAAGTATGGTTTTAAGCACATCAAAAATTTAATCTACATAGTAATGTGTTATGAGATTGATTATTATTACCCTATTACCCTAGTTGTTGTTTTTTGTTGTTGTTTGTTTTTTTGTTTTTTTTTTACTTAAAGAACAGGTTTATTAGGACAAGAAAGTAAAGGACACTTGTACAGACACAAGTGGGCAGAAAGAACTGCCCCGCTAAGGGGCAGGTTTGCTAAGAGAGGCCTGCATGGTGCAGGTCACAGGCAGACAGGCAGGCCGCTGCCCTGCAGAGTGACACAGTTGGTAAAGGAAAGCACCTGCATAGGCACAGGTGGGTAGAGAAATGGCTGCCACCCAAGTTTTTAGATGAGAAAACTGAAGTGAATATAAATCAAACAACTTGCTCAAGGTTATATGCCTATTAATTGGTGGAGGTGGGATTTGAACCTAGAAAGTCTGATTAAAGTATTTACACATATAACTACTATGTTATACTGTACTTTTGAATGTATTCTATATTTGCATTCTGATTATTCAGTAGTAAATATTTATCTATTGCTCTCTCATTTGGTGAATGCCCCTTTTCCTCATTACATATAGGTATACTCCCATCTCTCATCTTCCATTGGCTACTAAATATTAGTAATTATTATATCTATGTAGACAGTATTCATACATGAGCCACTAATTTAATTGCAAAATGTCCCCAAGTTGTATAAATTGATACTAAACATATCATGTTCTATATAAATTTTATCTTCCTGTGATTTTTCTCTGAATTTCCTGAGTTAGTCTGATCTGAAGAGGTCATTCTATAGGCCTGATAGAGAGTATTTGTTTTGGATATTTTTTCATGAAGGAATTACAGAATTTTCACCCTTCTCTTATGTTGGATCTTCTACTCCTTAATTCACTATTTGTTTTCTTAAGATATATCCTATGGTAGCTTAGTGAGAAAGAGCACATGAGAATTTATGAACACTTTTCATTTATGAAAGTGTTTTCATTCTATATGCATACTTAAATGTTAGTTTGCCTTGGTATAAAATTCTAGGTTGGAAATAATTTCCCTTCCAAATTTCCTTTCCCTGAAGGCATTGCTGCAGTACCTTTTAACTTTCAATATTGCTTTTGAGAGGTTCCATTCCATTCTGATTTTTGATCCTATATGATAAGTGACTACATTAGGAAAACAATTAAATACTTTTCATTATTAGTTTGGTTTAATAAGGATATTTTGTTAAATACATAGTACACTGCTGCATATTTCATAAAACCTTGATATATTTTGCATTATGATTCAAATATAAGCTTGTCTCATTCTTATTACTTACATAAATATACATTTCTCCCCTCAAACAAATTATCTAATTTTGTTTTTGCAAAATTTCTTTACTGTTTCCTATAACTCCATCTCGTAGTGCCCACTCAGCCAGGCTGGGCAAGGGGTCTATTTTTTTTTTAATGTTCTCAGTGGAATGAGGGAACAGGTTGGCAGGGAAATGGGGAGGAAATGAGTGAAGATATTAAAGAAATGGGGCCAATCAATACCAAAGTGGGAGGTGAAATGGAATCTATCTTGTTCAACTATTTATTTTACACAGAGAAAAAAACAGCTAGAAAAGTTTCAAAATTTTTTTCAATGTTGCAAGCTAACATGCCAAGTGGCCACAGATTTTGTCATCAAAACCAGGGTATTTATGAGAATGAAAGGGAATGATATTAGTAATTATACCAGAATGGCAGGTGTAAACCAGGTAAACTAGGTTTTCTTTGGGCAAACTAGGACATATGATTGCCCTGTGGTAATCATCACCTAACCAGTCTAAGAATTCTTATTGCTAGTGTTTTTTCCTGTTCCTACACTTGTACTAATCTCACCTACAGCCAATTTCTATTTAGCAGTTTCTTTCAAATTATTTTGTTTGATCCATATGTTTCTTCATCCATTCCCACAAATATGTTTTGACTATCTATTTAACCTGTATTACTTAAAAGTCATTTACATCCCTTTAAAATGATTATTACCTTTAAATGAAAATACATTATATGCCTAAAACTAGTAAAAATATTATAAAAATACCACCATAGAAGTTAATGTCACCATATTTTACTCAAGGAGATAGTTAGGTAGTTTTAACACTATTTGGTAACATACTACACATGAGCTAATTCAGTGGCTCTTATGAATTAGACATACAGTCATCTAAGAGTGTAGGAAGCTCAGCAGGTTTCTGTGAAATGCATTGACATATGTTTTTATTTAGTTAGTTAGTTTCCTTTCAAAAATAATTAATTTTCTTATGTCTGTTAATTTTTGGATAGTATTTTGTTTCTCCCCTCAGGTGTAGTCCCCATAATTCTCCCACTTCCATGGTACCCACGATCTATCACCACAGTCCCTTCTGCTCTTCCCGCCCCTGTTTTGACCCTCTTCCTGCCCCCTGCTGTGGCACACATGTTAAATGGGCATCTCAGGAGTATCTTTATAGAAAGTTCAAAGGGTATGCAGATCAAGGACGGAGGCCTGAAGGGTAGCTCACTGTAGAGAATGGACAAGTGCACAATGGACAATACACAAAAGTAAGATAAATTTCAAAGCCCAGCATCTTCTTTGATGCCTAGCTTTTTCTTTAAGACTTAAGTTTTTAAAAGCAATTTTAAGATCACAGCAAAACTGACAGGAAAGTATGGAGATCTCCCACATACCTCTGGCCCCACAGCTGCCTAGACCCCCTATTATCAGTAGCCCTCACCAGAGGGGACATTTGTCATAACATGAATCTACACTGACACACCAGAATCACTCAAAGTCTACAGTTTGCCTGAGCATTCACTCTTGAAGCTGCCTCAGGTTGATTTATCAAGGTAAAGATTCAATTTTTATCATTAACCACATGAATTAGAATTCCCATTTTATGAGAAATGTGTGAGACAAAGCCCAACTAGTTCATCTTTTCACTGGAAGTTTACTGAAAACTCAAGCTAGATTCTCAGGTAATTACTATCATTTGTCTAATATAGATAGATTTTTCATCTCGGGCATAGGTGTGTAAGCCTAACTTTCTTTAGCTGGACAAAACTGCATCTGAAAGTTTCATATGATAAAGTGAGTTTTAAACTTCTACACACCAACATCTAGTGTTTTATGCCTTTCAAAACATGTGAATAGTCTATTTTTGGCCAATAAATATATCGTACTGAAACAGGATATAAAGTAATCAACTGTCCTAGATATTTAGTTATTAGATAATACTGTGTGACGCTTCAAACTTTGCTACTTGAATCTTTGGGCAAAGCTTTTAGCCTCTTAAACCTCTAAGCCCTTCAACTGTAAACAGGGAAATAAACAATATTTCCATTGAAGACTGGACGGAAAGTTCATTGCAATGCTGCACATAATGTGCTTAGGAAAATGTTTGATGTATATAGTAAATGACAACTGCAGATTCTAGTTTCCAGATTTTTATATAAATAACTAAACTCTGTTTTAAGGGTCAATTGTAAATGTATGTAAATATTTGCTATTTTTGTCACATCGCTACATAAATAATCTTGACATGGCCGGCAAGATCATTTGATTAGTGCATGATGCAATTCAGTTTATCTATGTCATTATAGGACATGGTTTCATGCTATAACCTACAAATGATTCTGGGGTTGCATGGGATGTATCAGTCTGTTTCTATTGGCCACTTGATGTTATTAGCATATGTTTGAGGATCATCATGTTGTGGTAAGAAGTCATAAGAAAAACAGCAACATATTTTGAAATGTTATTTGTCAGGGGCTATGTCTCATACTTCATGTATATTATATTGGCTAAACACAAGACCCCCTGAGAAGGTATGGAAACTTGGTAGTACTTTTAGGTTCTTCGTACCTAAAACCATTTGAACAAAGTCAAGACTGCAGGTTTACCTAGATTGTCAAGTAATGAGTATATGCTATCCTCCTTCAGGAAAACTGGGTAAAAGAGAGTACTAAAGAATTGGTGGAGATGGAAAAGAGTCATCTTTGTTTATCAGTCTCAGAACATTTACATTTCCAAAGTTATGTCACTGAGAACATTTTTTTTGCAAGTAAATTACAATAAAGATGTAACTCAATGTTAAATGAATGGAACAACCATTACATTGAGAAATGGTTACATTTTGGGGAAGTTAATATAGAGTCCAACAGAGGATGTTTAGAATTTATGAGTTCCTATACACTTCCAATTTCTAATCTTGCTTCTAATGCTAAACAAGTAAAAAAACAAGTTAAAAAAGTGTTCATCTTTAATTCGCTGACATGAAAATCATTCGACTTTTCCATTTTCAGTTTTTAAGAAAAGTAGCTACTTTCCCCCTTGTTTTTTAGATTCATCAATTTCTCAAATATGAGCTTGTTCGAATCAAACTCATTTTTTTCTTTAGCACACAGGTCACATGAGTAGACCCCCCAAAAAAAGATTCAGAAAGCACAATTATTTTGAGGAGTCACTGCGCCTGCTGCAAAATTATTTGAATGAAAAGATTTTTTTTTTTGAGGTAAAACGACAATTAAGGTCGACCTCCTCCGCTCAAATTAAAAAAGAGAAAAAGGAGTGTAATGAAGAATCTGACTCCTTCCTCTAATTTTACAAGTTCAATGGTAATCTAACCATGCCATTCATTTACAGAAACCATTAATTTTACTATGTGGCTGAAAGTAGTAGGCCTCAGCTTTCATTCTCTTACTTTTCCCCTCCCTTAGTCTTTGTGTGTGCACCTGTTCGGGCCACTTTAGCATCCCATTTGTAAAACTTTGGATAATCCTCTGGCACTAACCCTGGTGTGATAATACTTCTGTTATTCAGCAGTCTAATTACAAAGGACAACACAGATAAAACACTTCAGTCCTATTTTTTAATAGCTGATTTGCCAATTTTGCCAAGCTCCAAAGAGAATGGTCTCCAAACCTTGCTGGATTTAAATTTAATCTGAATTTGTTCAAGACATGGAACTCCAATACCTCAGAACAGACCTTTTGTTGTTAGATTTTTGGACACATCATTCCTTTTCCCACCTTTTCTTCTTTTTAATAGTGAAGTTTTAAGACTCATTTTTTTTTTTAGAATATAGTTTCATATATAATTGGGACATTTTTGAGCATCCCCCAACATCTGTTGGGGAACGACAGCTGTTGGAGACAACTGTTGACACCCTCCAATAATAAAACACACAGAGAGTGAGGGCATTAGGCACTAAAGAGTTACTTCATTCAATTAAGCTAAATGAAAAATGAGGTAGTCACAGGTCTTAAATTGACAATTTTTTTTTCTGATGCTAATGTCTTCACAATTGGAGCTCAGTAAAGAAAAATGTGTCTAATATTTCTTTTCTGGCTTAAGGTGGAAAAAGAAAGGATTATTTCTAATTCATGGCAAACTTAAGGAAAGGATCATTACTTCAGTACAGATAAGCCTCCCAGCATCTGGGTACTTAACTCTATTTCTTTGATCTAGAAATGGGACTGGAACCTGGCAGAAACAATCAGGAGTTTGGGGTACTTCCTGGTTGAGTGAAGAATGCCCTGAAGTTTTAAGGGATTGATGAAGTTTATCCCCCAAAACATGTTTTAGGAGTTCCAATGGGTGCTGTGCAACTGAAGGGCAGTCCCTACCACGTTCTTAATCCCTTAATTTTGAAACCCCAAATAACTCCAGGGAAATTTAATACATATGTTTCTGATTCGCTTACACTGCTTCATCAAATGGTGTTTCGTAAGAGCTATTTGATATCTAAGAAGGCTTCTCAGTATTCTTACTAAGCCTTTTATTTTGGTCCAGGAAATCATGTTTTCTTCATGTTCAGCAGAATTGGAGGCAGGGGAGGCCTATCTTTAATTCTAAAGGTCATACAAAAGCAGAACTTCAGACATTGGTAAAATATGTTGCTCTCCTACATGAAAAATCAGACAAGTGAAAAACTCAAGGATATTATCCAAAGTAAGATGGCACAGGTTAATTTCACTGAGCAGTCCACTGAATAATTTCATAAAAAATACATTTCTGCTTTTTAAGTTACTAAATTGTCACATATCAAAGGACAGAAGACTAATAAAATACACCTTCATCCCATTTGACAGCTGGAAAAATCTTTCATAGACTAAAGTGATACGTTTTAGTTCAAAATGATACTACAATCATTCTGTTAAAAACACCAAGTACGTTAAGCCAAAAAACTAGCTGTTGATTTTTATAACAGTTATAAAAAATGTGAAGAGACATCCACTTTTGATCACAGAAGAACCTATAAGCTCTAAGGACTGAATACTTTGGAAGGAGAGTTCAAAGTTTTTAAGTGAATTCTTGATTGATCATTGAAATTCTCTAAAAGAATAATAATTAAGAAACATTAAAGTCAATTATTTATAAGTGGTTATAACAATAACCTGGTATATATAGTATCAACATTTATTGAACATTTACCATGATTCAGGCGCTGTGCTAAATGCTGTATGTAAGTTATTTAATCAAATCCTTACATAATTCAAAAAATAGATTACTTTTATGTCCATTTTTTTCAATGAGTATATGATGTTCAACTCTTTAAAAGAGGAGAGACTATAATAGCTGTTTCAGGCATCTCTTATTAGAGCACTTTTTAAATCCTGTAACATAAAATTAAAATGTTCAATTTTGTGAAAATTTAAAATCTGCACATAAACACTCTAGGTGATATTATGAGTTGGGTATTATGAACCTAAACCAGATATTATCTCTATTATAACAGTCCTAAATAATGCATGGCAACTTATGAGAGGACTTTTGCCAAAATATCCTACTCGTCATTGGTTAGGTAATATATCTCATCTGTCTACCATTTTCCTGAAGCTGGTAATTTTTTGATCCTTAGGGAACAATTCATAATTGGGATGGGTCTCACAAACAAATCAGGTTCACATTAGAATAAGTAAGAAACCCCCAACCTAGAACATTCAGGAGAATCTTCCATGGAGTATTTCAGTGGTACGCTTCTGTTCAGGTGGCAGTTGAATTTTAGCAGGTATGTTCTAGATAAATTTCCCGTGAGTGATTTTGAGATGTCAAAATCAAGAGAATTAAGTGATAGGGTGCCCTTTGGTATCCCCAGAACATGTTTCCTGGCAGGTAGCAGTCCTCAGTAGATTTTTGTTGAATGAAAAGATGAATAAATGTCTAAACAAGAAATTGGAGTTTCCATCCCCTAAAGCACATAGGAGTTAGTTTGTGATCTTTTGTACCTGGGGTCTGTGCTTCTGGGTAGACCTCAAATATGTGGAGAATTAGCCAACTGGATTTACTGTTAGATGAGTGAGAAAGACCACTTTTCATTTCCCAGTTAAAATAATTCTAGCATCAAGAGCTGTGCCTTGGAGTTTGTGCTAGCCCTCTGCCAGAGGCTCCTGGGGATTTTCTCCTTGTGTATTCATGCCCCCATATAAGCTCCCCCCTCACTGCATAGGGTTCACCTGTGTAATCAATAAGACACTAGGAAAGTGATAGAACGTGACTTCTGATAGTAAGTCATGAAAGGTATTTTGCCTCCTACCTTACGTGACTTGCTTTGTTGGAATTCATCTCATGGGTGTGGACACTCAAGAAGCCCAACAGGGAGACCTGTGGTGAAACAGTGGAGAATCAGATAGGTGCACTCTCTTCAAAACAGATCTCCCAGCCCCAAGCAAGTCTTCAGATGACTGCACATTTGACTGACTTCTTGACAACAGCCTCTTGAGAGCCCTGAGCCAGAAGTACTCACCTCAGCTGCTCCTCAGTGCTTGGCCTACAAAAATTGGGAATCTGGTGATGGTACATGGGTGAATTGGTGGTGGAAAATATTTGGGGTCTACACCTGAGAAAAGAAAACAGTGTAAAACAAATGAACAAAAATGTAAAATATATACAAATAAGTGAATTTTAAAAAAAGACAAAAACTGTGAGATAAATATTTATTGTTCCTTCCAGACGCTGAACTTTGAGGTAGTTTCTTTTGTAACAATAGCTAATATAGAGTTAAAGTGAGTGAGAGCAGAGCCTAATGCTTAAAAGAATAAAGATATAATATCAGCAGGCACCTCTTCCATTACATATCCTCTTATTCATATTGGTCCACCAGAAAGCGGTTAATGAAACTCCACTCTTTGATGTAAGAATTATGCCTACCAATATATTTTCCCAGTGATGCCTCATACGGGCTGGGTGCCGTCTGAAGAGATTTTGGGTATGTGTATGTTTAAGGGCCCCCACTGATCTTGATTCATAGTGAAAATAATTCTGAAACATCATGAAAATTGAATTCATGTGTTACTATATAATAACGGTCAGGGCCCTTTCATTCTCTGAATTGTACAACTGAGAATTCCTCTTGGTTAAAAACTTTGTGAATAACATTTGGCAAAAGAACTGAACAGTTTGTCAATGGTGATGAATATTTTTGGACTTTAATGGGATCATGGAGCACCAACGTGTCACGAATGGACCCAGGATAGATTGTCTTAAGGTGAGTCTATGTAGGATAATATTCAAAAGGTCTTGGTATACAACTCCTCTGTGTTAAAAGTTAGCAGAACATCTCTTGGCACAAGTCCCAAACACCATCAATGTAGCAAGTTGTCAGTGTAGACAAGCTATATTGTGGAGATTAGCTGTCAACAACTAAAGATTTCATTTCCCACCACTTGTTTAGGAGCGAGCATGGCCTGACACATGGCGAGGGGAGGGATTCGCGCATGCCTTTTACGGCAATTCACAGCTCATCTGAGATAGTCTTTCTCAGAATGCTATTTCTCACTGAATGACTTCAGAGTATACCTCCCCCATACTACTAACCAAGCTACCCTGCCCCCCTCCACCAATAACGATAGGTATCTTGAAGTGACAGCTGAGTCAGTCTCAAGACTTTGTTGCCACAATTTAAAAAAAAACAGGTTTTATCATGAGATAATTACATATTGATAATTGATAATAATGAAGCCAAGATTATTACCAGGGCATCTGAATGGCCCAATACTTTTGACAGTCCATGGTAGTCCTTGATAGTCCTGTCTATTTCTGGCATCAGCCAGAGTACTTCAGCCAGGGTTCTCAGCTCCATTTCAGCCAACACTGGGAAGTGAGTGGAACTGTTGCCTTGTGGGAGGTGGGTGAGCACGGCTACCACTGAATTATGTACACCATCTTACAGAACTTCAGACAAGTTGAATTGAGTCAAATAGTTGGTTCAAATCCCTTCTCCACTACTTCCTGGTATATGAAAGTCAATGTGTGACTCTCAGTAAATGATTTAATCAAAGTGTTATCCTCTGTCAATGAACCTGAAATAATAATAACTACTTTACTGAAAAAAAAAGGTTTTCATTAAAGAAAAAAAAATAATAAACTACTTTATAGAGGTGTTGCGGGCCTCCGTGTGCTGATCCACCTAAAGCATCATCAAACACAGTGTCTACCACACGATGTTATCTCAGTGCTGATACGCATGAGCATCGCAACATTACAGTTCCCCCTAGGACCCCATTGCTTTGACTATGAATGATGCCTTTAGAGGCAGACTTTGGGAGAAGTTAAAGCTTTATTTTTTCAAGGAGATGCTTACATTTCAGCCAGGAGTTATAGAATATTTACAAATCCTGCCTCTAATCCATACCAGAGAGAGGACATAGATGCTTTCACAACAAGAAAAGAAAAAAAGCTAAAAAGCAATGTATGGGTTTAGACTTATTTCCTGTGGACCAGTGGAGAACTTTTTGTTCGTGGAAGGCGGAAGGCTGTACACACGAGAGACAGTGATGTCGTTATTCACGCTGCACCACTTCAACTGCTGGTCTCCACAATGCCTACAAGTGTAATAAAAAAAAAAAAAGAATACAAAAAAACCACTTGCTTCCTTTTTTATGAGTATTGACATTCTTGTGCAGTATTAGGAGAGCTAATTTAGCTTCCAGTTCTAAGAATTTTTGAATCTATAGCCAGTAATTATTGGCATTCAGAGGTACAAAAGAGGAAAACAAAGCTTGCAAATTCTAGCACATTCATGTGGGATTGGGAGCTGAATTAGGATCCTCACACCCCATTGAATGATCAGCCCCCCTATTAGAGCCTTATTAAAATGGTAATGATTATATGCCAGCTATAGGCAGGCAGCCGCACCTGTCAAAAACTACCCCGATTATCCTGTTCATTGAACTGTCTGGCTCTTGAATCGGTGTCTCAGGTTTACTTCTCTGTGAAGTTTTATTTTTTCCCCATCCCTGTCTTAAATTTAAAAAGATACAAGAACAAGCATTTCCTTGAGCTCACAGTCCACTCTCATAGTTTATTTTATCATCTTGTTTTCTGTTTTTGTACCTAGTATGGCAATATGACACAATAGCCTCTCTTTGGTTTGGGCTAGAAATGGTAGAAAGAAACACAAGTCTCATCTGAAAAATCCTATGCTAGTAAAAGGAAACATAATCTTAATTAATCTGGAAACCAGGATTGCTTGATTGTCAGAAATACTGGGATCAAGGCATAAATTCTTGTTACTCAAATATCATTTGCAAATCTGAAGATCTGTTGCTCTTCATTTAAAAAATATTTGGGGTTTTCATCTACCTTTTGCCTTTAAAAGCACACACAACAAGAGTGTTTTATTTTAAAACACTTTTCCCTCCAAGATAAGCCATACCATCGAATACACAACTTGTTTTCTTACACGAATAAATTTTACCCTTACTGGGAGGGCAGTGTTTTTCAAGGTATTTCATCTAGTTGGATTGTCAAATTCATAATATAAGAGCATTAGGTGAAGGGATTACTGAGAGGTTAGATGCCATCAATAGTACCTGTAACAGATCTATGATATAGTCACTGTCAGAACACTTGAGGGGTGTCAATGTACAAAGAAAAGCAGATTTTTTTGGTTTGGTTTGTTTTTGCTCAATAGACAAGAGCTTTCTCTGATGCCTAGCATTTCTTGAGAGGCACCAGAAAGGATGCTGGTTTCCTACCAAGTTTCTGAACCGAAGAGATTTTCTTACCTGTCAGCAACAAGCCTTAATGTGGAGAACAGAGCAGGAAGCATAGGTTGTGCACATCTGGTTTTTGTTAGAATGTCCTCCTGGATGTGTTTGAAAATGTGGGAAGCCAATAGTAGAAAGATTTTCAAATTTCTTCTTCTTTTATTAATTTGCAGAAGTCAAATAGGATTCAAATTTGGGGTTTTTGTGACACTGGTGCTGGCAGCACCTTGAATTTCTAGTTTCTTTGGTATTGCATCATGAAAATATTCACAACTAGGTCTAAACTAACAGAAATCTTAATTATACTGAGCTGCTGCTTCTATTACTATAACAACAAAATAATACATCTTTTATAGCAATTCACAACTCATCTGATTCTTTCTCAGAATGCTATTTATTTATTGAATGACTTCAGCGCATGCCTCCCCCATACCTACTAACCAAGCAGCCCTGCCCCCCTCCACCAATAATGATGGGTGTCATGAAGTGACAGCTGAGTCAGTCTCAAGACTTTGTTGCCACAGTTTTAAAAAAAAGGTTTTATCATGAGATAATTGCATATTGATAATTGGTTACAATGAAGCCAAGATTATAACCAGGGCATCTGAATGGCCCAATCCTTTCGACAGTCCTTAAACCCCTTGACCTTGGACAACTCCTTCTACTCTGTTTGAGGCCACTCAGCCTGAAAACTTTGCAGTGGGGTCTCTACTTTTCCTTCTCTTTTCTTAGCAATTAATTTTTTTCCCATGATTTCTGATAACCCCTTCTAAAAAGACCATTCCAAATCTCTACCTCAACCTGACACTTCAGACATTTATTCCCAATATCTGTTTACTTATTTCCCCAAAGATGCTTCATGTGTCTCCAACTCAGCTTGACCACATCCGAGTTAACTGTTGTTAAAGCTGCTATCATTTCTATAGCATTCTCTCCACCCAGTTACCCTAAGGATGCCATGAATTGGAAGGTGTAAGTACCTCTGGCTTATGCTGAAAAACTATTATTTTATTGATTTGTTACAATCATCAAATGAGTGTGGCAGCCTCATGGCCTTACATTTATTAAAATGGCCTGATTGGCGATGTTACAGATGTTTTTAATAGAAAAATTATTAATAAACAGCAACAAATTAATCATTAACAAATGTTCTTTTTTACATTCTTTCAGAACATAAGAAACTAGGAGAATAGATATGTGTAAAGGATCACTTGTGGGGGATGGACAGAGAAACCAGATCTTGCCCAAGACCCAGATTTAACACACACAGAAGCTAAGACCTGGCAACAGAGAGTGAGATGGTTATTGTCACAAAGTTGGTTAAGAATGAGCAGGGCCATCATCTAATTCCTTGTCCTTTTTCCAATTACTGTACCAGACTTATTCCCTATACTATATGGAGTTTATTTGTTTTTTTTAATTTATTTTTGTTATTCATAACTTTTACATTATTGTGTGGTCCCCATAAGTTACCCACCACCTGTTCACCCATGGAACCATCACCATAGGCCCCCGTGCTCCTCTCTTCCCCCCTCTTGAGCCCTTCCCCTCCCCTCCTTCCCTGCTGAATGTCTCTTTTATTTGGCTCCCCTATATTCCTGTTATAAGTGAAACCATTCAATAATTTTCTCTTTCTTTCTGGCTTATTTCACTGATCATGATCCCTTCTAGATCCATCCATGTTGCTGCGAATTGCATGTGTTTGTCTTTTTTTGAATGCTGAATAGTATTCCATTCTGTATATGTACCACATCTTTTTGATCCAGTCATCTATTTTTGGGCATCTGGGTTGTTTCCATATCTTAGCTATTGTGAACAGTGCCGCAATAAACATGCTGGTGCATGTATCCTTTCTAATTAGTGTTTTTGTGTCCTTTGGGTAGATTCCCAGTAGTGGTATTGTCGGGTCATATGGGAGTTCCATTTCTAGCAGCTTGAGGAAACGCCATACAGCTTTCCATAATGGTTGGATCAATTTGCATTCCCACCAGCAGTGTAGGAGAGTTCCTTTTTCTCCACATCCTCACCAACATTTGTTGTTACCTGTTTTTTTTTGTTTTGGGGGAGGTTTTTAATTACTGTTTCAATTTCACTACTTGTGATTGGTCTGTTTAGGTGTTCTATATCTTCTTTGTCTAGCTTTGGGTGATTGTATAGTTTTAGGAATTTGTCCATATCCTCTAGGTTGTTATACTTGTTTCCGTATAGCTGTTTATAGTAGTCTCTGATTTTTTTTTTTATTTTTGCTGTGTCCGTTGTGATTTCTCCGTTTTCATTTATGATCCTATTTATTTGTGTTTTCTCTCATTTTTTCTTTGTAAGCCTGGCTAGTGGTTTGTCTATTTTGTTTATTTTTTCAAAGAACAAGCTTTTGGTTTCGTTAAT